>ML099713.1:20669-42482 GCA_003697995.1 Taxidea taxus jeffersonii
AAAAATGAAAAATTGCTGCACAGCAGAAAAAAAACAAAAAAACCCCTAAACCCCAAACTAATTCAGCTAGAGCAAAAAGACAAATGTGTAGGGAACATTGGGCCAAGGACTTGTTTTCCACACATAGAAGGATTCCTTGTAAGTTTCCTCTTCGCTGATGGCCTCACCAGCTGAGATGCCATGTCCCTAACACTCCTTTGCAAACTCACGACTCCTTGCCCCCTTCTGAATTATTTTCCAGGTAAAACACCCAGGTTAGTCGATCCCGATTTGCTGCCTTCTTTTCTAAACCCAACGGGTAAGTACTGGTGGACAAAATAATATTCTCGCAAGCAGGTTAAGTGTTCGTTTTCTGTTCCCGGCTGCCAACCTCAAAAGGTCTCAGGTCTGCTTGGCCATTCTGTGAAGCTTCTCAGGGGCATCTGTCCTCACTGCGTCTGAGATGGGCTGTTTCATTTACAACTCTTCTTAAACTTAGGACTTCTTCCTCCCCTACCTCTCAGCTCATGGCTTGCCTCACACTTCCTGGGAAAAGAAGACTTCAACGGGGAATTCAACCTTCCTGCCCATTAAAATCCTGCACTCATCTTCCCAGGCGTCCCCTTGAGCCCAGGAAGTGGTCGTCCCGGTGACTCGTGGTCACGCACAGACACTGGTGACGTTACAGTAACCCCCTGTGCCAGGCGCTGTCCTCAGCCTCAGTGGGGTCCACACTCTTTCCACCCCAGGAAGGTCCCCAGAGTCCAGGATTCCCATGCTCTCTGAATTAGTTTGCTGGGGCTGCCATCGCAAAGACCCGTAGACCCGGGTGGCTAAAATGACTGAAATTTATTTAATCACAGTTCTGGTGGCTGGAAGTCTGAGATCGAGGTGTTGGCAGAGTTGGTTTCCTCCGAGGCCTCGCTGCTTGGCTTGTAGATGGCCATCTTCGCCGTGTCCTCATGTGGTCTTCCCTCAGTGCATGTCTGTGACCTGATCTCGTCTAGGGCTACATTAAATTAGGGCTATCCTAATGGCCTTGGTTTTTTTTTTTTTTTTTTTTTTTAGATTTTATTTATTTACTTGGCAGAGAGAGAGAGAGATCACAAGTGGGCAGAGAGGCAGGCAGAGGGGGGAGAGCAGGCTCCCTGCTGAGCAGAGAGCCCGATGTGGGGCTCGATCCCAAGACCCTGAGATCATGACATGAGCTGAAAGCAGAAGCTTAACCGACTGAGCTACCCAGGTGTCCCCTAATGGCCTTATTTTTAACTTATTTACCTCTTTAAAGACCCTGTCTCCAAATACAGTCACATTCTGAGGTGCTGGGGGGTGAGTACTACAACATAGGAGTTGGGTGGGGACACAGTGCAGCCCGTAACAGTCTCCCTAACGACTGCCTCAAACTTCTCTCAGCTCTACTGTGGCTGTTTCCTCCTCATCTTAGTGATAATCTCATCCCATCGATGACTGAGAACGCACTCACCCCACTCACACTCTCACCTTCCTGCACCACATCTCCAGCCTTGCCCACCTCTGCACCATCTTCCCTTTCATCCCTTCTGTCACAACGGCATGGCAAGGTGCCCTCCCATCAAAGGCCATTCCCTCTCTCCTTGCTTCTTCTGACACCCCAGGGCCACCTCATCCCCATTAACACAAAACCTCCAGTAGCTCTGGTCTTAAAAATGCTCCACAGACACGCCCGCCCCCTCCGTGCCCGCTTCCTTGGCTTGCCTTCGCCATCCGGTTCCTGTGAGAGTTTGTCTGTGCCTACCTCCTGCCCCTGCTTTTCTCTTCCACACACTCCTGGGGCTTTCATCCCACCACGCTGAGATTGTTCTTGTCAAGGTCACCCATGGCCTCCCTGGGGACAAAGCCAATGCGCATTCTCTTTCCGTTCCTTATTCCGTGTCTCCACACGTCTGATCTGATTGATCACCCCCTGGTCCTTGCCGCTTGGCTTCCATGACATCACATGCTCCTGAGTTTCCTCTCATCGTACCTCCCCTTCCCCTCAGTGGCCTTGGCGGCTTCTCGCGCGCTCTCCAAATGCTGGAGGCGCCCAGGGCTGTGTCTTGGGCAGGCTTCGTCCCTTCCCTGATTGCTCTCTAAGGCAACTCATCCCGTTGGGTAATGGTTCCCAAATTCCCGTCTCTACTCCAGACCTTGCCTTTGAGCTGCAGGCTCCTTATACGATTGCTTCATTGGGGCGAACAGTCAGGAAAACAGAGCCCACACCAGCTAGTTCCAACAGAGGGACACGACATGAGGAGTCAGTCCAGTGGTGCTGGGAGGACTGAAGACAGGTAACTCAGAGAATAACAACTTCCCTGACCTGGATGGACAAAATAAGGCGTTAATGTTGGCAGAACGCAGGGACCAGGACTGACTGACAGGAGTTAGACTTAGGGGGAAAGAAAAATGAGTACCTCCAATATCTAGGAGAGCTCTCAAAATTCCCTCTCTTCCTGCTTCTTCTGACACCCAATTCCACCAGGCCCCGCCTGGGCTTCCATATCTTGACACCTGAAAATATCATCTGTTAGGTTGCCCAAGGCAGAAACCCCAGTGTCCGTCTGACTGCTGTCCTTCCCTCCACCCCACGCCACGCCAGCCCAGAGTGGCTGCGAGGAAGCCTGGCCAGACGTGCACCTGGAAGCCTTCTAGACTCCTTGTCTTGTCAGCTCCATCTCCACTCCCTAGTCTTCACCGCCGTCATCTCACCGGGCTGCGCAGTTGTCAACCAGACCCCCAGATTCCACTCTTGCCAAATCCGCCCCCTTTTCCGCACAGTAGTCAGGGTGCGCTTTTTTAAAAAATTTAATTTAATTTTCTTTTCAGTGTTCCAGGATGCATTGTTTATGCACCACACCCAGTGCTCCATGCAATCCGTGCCTTCCTTGATACCCACCACCCGGCTCACCCAACCCCCACCTCCCTCCCCTCCAAAACCCTCAGGTTGTTTCTCAGAGTCCACAGTCTCTCATGGTTTGTCTCCCCTCCGATTTTCCCAACCTTTAATGAAATCAATCAGGTCATTCTCCTGCTTAAAACTTAAAAAAGGAAAAGGCTTTCCTTTGCTCCTAGACTGAAATGCAAACGCCTGGCTACCCACCCTTAGTATGTTCCTTAATCCCTCCCTGCTGCCCCTGCAGATCTGGTGCTCACGACCGAGGTGAGTAAACGGCCATGCCTAAGCGGGGAGGAGCTACTTTAAATGCAGGAGCACAGAGCACGGTTGACGGCCTGGAGAAGCACAGTGGGATAGAACAGAACAGAGGAGAATATTGGTATGGGGACCCTAACCTGTGATTCTGAATTCAGTGTTTTGCTAGGGACACCAGGAGTTGGCCCTAATGTTCTCTTAAAGGCTCCTTGAACTTGGATGTGGCAATGGCCTGTGGTCAATGGGACAGAGACGCTGGCACTTCCTGGTTATAGTATACAGGAGGCAGTCAGAGGCTCAGGGGCGGGGATGGGAATGCTAGAATGGATTTATTAGGAGAGACCAGAGGAACCTGCCCCCACCCCCCAAGCCATGTTCTCTGGAGGGCCTAAAGGCCTCCCTTCCCTAAGGCACAAATACCACGCTGATGAGGGGCGCCCATGCCTTTGAAAGCTCAGGGTGGGCTGTCCCTGTAGGCCAGGGCCCAGAGACGCTGCAGTGGAAATGTCTGTGGGCAGAACGGGATTCCGCAATGGCAGAGGCCTGCTGAGGGAACCAAACCTCCCAAGCCAGATGGACGTAGTGACCACAGTAGGAAATCCAGGGACTTGCTGGAAAGGGATTTGTGGCTATGGCTAACAGACCAGGATGCTTCTAGAAATGAGGTCAATGAGCAGATGACTAGAGAGTCGTTAGGCTCAAGGATGAGGAAGAAGAGGAGAAGAGGGCAGGGATAAAGAGGAGGAAAGGATGCTGGAGGAGGAGAAAGAAGAAGGAAGAAAACCCACCACTGAGCTGAAGTCTGACCTTCGTCCTCACAAAGGGAAATCATGACCCCTCAGCCAGTGTCCAGATTGTTCACAGACCCAGAGCCCATGGATTAGAGATAAGGCCAGGTCCCCTGAGGAAGAGCCCTGGCTCTTCCAGGCTTCCGGAGGACTGCTGGACCCCGGGTCCTCGCTGATACGGATGGCAGGGGATGTGCCACCATCATGGCTCTCTAGCTGGAGCAGGCACTTAAGGAAGGCAAGTGTCAAATGCAATCACGGCCAAGTCTGTCTGGCTCTAAGAGGAAAACGGGTTCCCCCCTGTGGCAGTCCCTGTGATTCCCTGAATGTATCGCTGGGAAATTCTCAGCAGCCTCCCACCACAGAGAGGGCAGAGAGGAAGCCAGCTCTCTCCAGCCTAGTCCTACAAGGGCACTAATCCCATCAGGAGGGCTCCACCCTCCTGTTCTAAGAAATGCCCAAAGGCCCCACCTCCACATGCGCTCGTGCTGGGGATTCGGGCTTCAACCTAGGAACTTTGGGGGACACAAACATCCAGTCCATGGTGGTGGCAGATGATGGGGGACCTCTGACCTTGATCAGACGGCAGCCCAATCACAGCTCCCACACCGGATACCTTTACTGGCACGAATCTGCTTCTCCGTCTCGGTGCAGGCCCCTTGGTCTGCTCAGTGCATCTCCTTCTTCACCACAGGGAGGACGCAAAGTGCCTGCCTTGATCGGGAAGGCTAGCAGCACACACAAGCATTGTCTTGCCCCCGACAGCTCTCCTGGTCCTTGAGCCTTGGCGTTTCACCAGACGTGACGCTGGTCACGGAAGACTTCACGGGGTTGGACCCAATGAACAGGAAGTGGCAGCTATGGGGGCTGCCCCCCTAGGATCCACGTGCGGCAGAGTCGGGAGATAACCCCTCCCGGCCGCAGGAAGGTTGATGCTGCTACTGTGGGGCAGCATTCTGCGTCCCGGGCCCGGTGGGTGGCACGACAGGACACCTCCTGTGGGCCACAGCACCGGCTGTTTGGAGCGGGGCCCGGAGGAAGTCTGGGCTCTGCAACACAGCTGTACTGTTTAGCGTCTGCCTTCAGCTCAGGTCATGATCTCAGGGTCCTGAGAATGATTCCCGTGTCCGGCTCCCTGCACGGTGGGGAGTCTGCTTCTCCCTCTCCCTCTGCCCCTCCCCCTGCTCATGCTCTCTCTCTCACAAAAAAATAAATAAAATCTTAAAAAAAAAAAAGCCAAGGAAGCCAGGAGGTAAAGTGTGATAGGAGGAGGGAGGAGGGAGGAAGGAGGAGGGAAGAGCGACCCCTCCTGTGTTCCGGGGGCCGCCCTGCAGGGAATGCGAGATGAAGAAAGTACCGACTTCTTGGTGAGGCTGAAAGGAGATAATCGATGTTAATCTCATGTCACAGGAACTAACACACTGTCCTTAGCCTCACTCCCTTCCTTGACTGAGGCTGAGGTGCAGAGGGGAGCTGGTATGACTCATTGCTACAGCAGGTTAGTTAGTAGCTGGGACGGAAACGCAGCCTCTGCACTCCACGGGCGCCCGCACCTCCTGCCAGTGGTGGGGGGGTGGGTTCCTTGCAGCCTCCTCTAGAACCCAAGGAGCTGTGTATGTTTAAAAAGAGGGAAAACTGCAATTAACGAAATTCAGGATATGGTATTTACAATTCTCTGTCTTTAAAAAAGGATTATGCAGAAATGTGAGAACAAAAGTGCATAATGTACAAGTTTCTTTTCTTTATGAATGCAAAAACCATTAAGTAGCCACAAAGCTAATAATACAGTGTTATTGCAAATCTACCTTCTCCTTCTGTGGCATTAACACCTGGCTAAATTCATTCCTAGGTAGCCTGGAGCAAGCCAGGGTTGGGGTGCCTGTTCAACAGCCTCCAAGGAGAGCAGAAATGTTGAAAAAAGGCAGTTGTAACTTGGAGCAAAAATCGACCTAATTATTTGTGATTATATGTCGTGTTTTTAAAGGCGAGCTCTTCAATATGCCAATTGTGTAATTCTTTTTTTAACAGAGCAAATTGTATTGTTCTTGGGACATTTCTTCATCTCTAGCTACAAACCAACAGTCATTCTTTCCCCTCTGTTCAAATTATATTAATCAAAATAAAAGAACAGGCACTAACATCTGGTTTGTCCCTCAATGCTTTATATGGCTCTTTACAAAGTAAAGTAATCTTAGAAAGCTTTTGATCTTTTTCCCCTGAAGAACTCTGGTAATGATCCTTCCCATAAATACGGAGCATATCGTAAAGGAATACTGATTTTTATTGAATCTAGTACCTGCTAGACTTCACATCTGCTGGCTGATCTAATCCTCAAAACAACATCACGAAATAGGTTTCCATGCTCCCATCTTGTCATAGGTAAGGAAATGGAGCCTCTGTGAGGCGAAGCGCTTTTCTGTGGGTTTGAGTAAGAAAGCGGCTGGCTGGCATTCTGTCTGGGCGTGTCTGTCTTCCAGAGGGCGCAACAGCAGCACAGAGGCCAAGAGGTGGACCAGACCCAGGGGCCTGCTTTACTCCACGCCGGTTGCTTACCAGCTCTGTTAACTAGGAGAAAAGCGTGGAATCTAAGGTGCAATTTTCATCTGTGTAAAAGAGGCATCATGGTAATAATCCCTCCCAAAGGGGTAGGTTCTCAGAATGGTTCTTTCTTAGCCAGGCTGGCTGGCTCTCCGTCCTGGGCCTGCCTCAGGCCCCTCTCCTGGCTTTTGCTCACTCCTGGAGCACCCTAGGACTTCCCCCAGCAGACCTGCATCCCACCTGATTTCCAGTAAGTGTTCCTCCATGGCGGCCGTCCATACACACTCTCTCGACCTTCTTCCTTCTCACCTATAACACTCTGGGCAGGGCTGCTAGGAAGAAAGAAGACAGAAAGAGAAAGAAAAGAGAGAACCCGTAATTGGCCGCAGCAGCTCTGGCTCCTGGGAGAAACACATAGTTCCTTCTTGGAATAGTCTTTTATTTAGCAAAACCCAGTGATGTGCCATTGAATCATTGAAAAGCTAGCCCCAGGCAAACAGAACCAAGTTGTGCGCAATAAAGTAAGAACGTTAGTTTTTCAAGGATTAGCTACATGAAGGAAGGAATGGCCTGTGAGGGAGAGGAGGGCCCAGAAAGAGAGGTGATGGGCTTAGTGGGGATCCTGCTGTAACACGAAGAGATTTTTTTGGAACAAGTCTAACATCCCTCTGTAAGGCACTAGTCTGATTGTTAAACCCACAAACCTCCCCCACACTTCACTCCAAATAGGCCCCCAGAGTCTGTCACCTGCAGCCTTGCGGTGAAGGTGTCCGAGCGACCCCCAGCATGAGATGGAGTGATGGGTATGGAACAGAGAGGCATGGGAGGGCATCCAGAAACCAGACAAAATCAGTAGATGCTATAGCTCTGAAGTAAGGGGAGGTGATGGGGAAAAGTGTGAGATCCCACTAAAGTCTCTGGACAGACAGTGAAGGGTGATACAGAGGTGGCAGGAGTCAGGCTAAATTAAATCTTGTCTGAAAGGATAGAGTCCCCCCAGCTGACCTATACATTACCGCAAACACGGGGGATTTCCTGATGAACCAGACAGAATTATCATATTATGAGTGGAGTCTGTGATTTTTCTACAGGATGAGCTAAATGTGTGTGTGCCTTCCAGGATGAAGGTTTGCTGTGTCTGTCCATGACCCTCAAGCATTGGAGGATCAGCTGTTGAAATGAGACATTCAGCTGTTTAACCCAGTACAATCCAACCAAACAGGCAGTGAAGTAGACATGGCTTCTCGGTGTCCTTGGTTGGTGGATGAGGCCAGGGTTGTGGAAGAGACACCAAGGGTCAGAGCAACACCAGCCAGGCTCCCTAAATTCCAGCTGTTTTGGTCCTCCAAGCCCAGTGGCCCAGGTCATGAGCACCTCAACCAATAAACCTGCTGTGTAAGTACCACATCATCTGAACCAGCTTCCAAAGCTGAGTCTGTGCAAAGAGCTCTTCCATGAAATGTTTAGTTTAATAGTTTCAAGGGCTATGGATTTTTGACCTCAAAACTATGAATGGCCATTGTGGTAAAGTATTTGTGAGAGCATCTTCTTGGAAAATATCTCACTTAAATTGGTAAGGATTTTTGCCACAGGATGTTCACTTGCCAACACCAGGAGGACTCACTCATTGATGATGACTTCACTGGACCCGTTTACCTTAACTCATCCGGTATGAAAAGATGAGGAAGAATCTTTAAGAATTAATATACCTCTAAAGGTATTTCCCTCTCATAAATAAAGTTGTTTTGTGAGCAAAACACAATGACACTAACAAAGCAACTTTAAAACACAGTAAGGATCAGGGCAAGATGGTGACAGTGGCATGGTTTTCCAGTCTCCTCAAATTACAAAAACTAGCAGAGTAACTGGGATGGGAAAAGGGAAATAGTATAGTATATAAAATGGAAACATAAAAAGAAAATTAGTAGAAGAGAAAGATCAAAAGGATTTGAGAGAGCCACCTGGGTGGCCCAGTGGTTGAAGCCTCTGCCCTCAGCTCAGGTCATGATCTCAGGGTCCTGGGATTGAGCCCCGCATTGGGCTCTCTGCTTGGTGGGGAGCCTGCTTCCCCCTCTCCCTCTGCCTGCTTCTCTGCCTACTTGTGATCTCTCTCTCTGCCAAATAAAATAAAATACAATCTAAAAAAAAAAAAAGGATTTGAAAGATAGTGATGGGCACAGAAGAAAGGCAAAGACAATCCAACATATGCATAACAGACCCTTCTTCCCCCGCCCTCCCCCGCCCACGCCTGGCTTTCCCCCGCCACCCCCTGGAACAAAAGGAAAGAAAGTAAAAGTAAGGCAGTAGAGAGGAACAAATAAAAGCAACTATCAAAGAAAAACTTTCCTGAAAATAAACCCACTGACTTGAACCATGAGTCACTGTGTGTTTAAAGGGGACATGTTGTGCCTGGACCAGAATGGTCAACTCCAAGGCATACTCTATTAAAATTATTAACTTCACAGAATAGAAATCCTTTTGGCTTAAGGTAAAATGACCAAGTAACTTCCAAGGTAGTATACCTTCACAGAATACTTTAATGCTAAAATGCAACGGAAGAAATAAAGTAACATAGTACAGACACCCAAGAAAGAAAATGGAAGCTAATTTTTTTTTTTAAATTTGGCAAAAGTGACCTTTAAGTGTAAGGGCTACACTTGTATATGTTGACCATCTGGCAACATATAAAAACTGTGATGAAGTGGAGGGAATCAGGGAATAATGTTCCTCTGTGCCCTTCCTGAGTAATCTACTAACCAATATGCTTCAGACAATCAAGAAACAATTAGAGAAGGTTTCCTAAGAACTTTGACCCTGAATATACTTAACTATAGAATGAAGAGTAGTGGGCCTAGGGTGAAAAATACTTTGTACTTGTCACACCCTCTGATAACAAAGGTGTAATTCAGCTATCAGAAATGGGCAGAGAAGGGAAAAATTATATAGAAAGTTAAGTTTGCTGATTGCCTTAAAGGTTTCATTGAGCACTAAAGAGATACATTAAATACATTGGGGAGAAGGAGAAGAAGAAAAGAAGAGGTTACTAATTTCAATACTGTTCATAGTAAGGAATTTTAAAAAAGACCTACACCATCCAACATGGTAGCCATCAGCTATATGTGGCTATTTAAATGTACATTAATTAACATTAAATAACATTTTAAATTCAGTTTCTCAATTATAGTGGCCACAATTCCCATTCCATTTCATATGAAGCTAGCAGCTAGCATACTGGAGAGCACAAATAAAGAATATGTTCATCATTATAGAAAGTTCTTTGGACAATGTTACAACTGATAGCATTTTTTTTTTTTTAATCTGGACTGCTTCAGGAATTTGTGTGTGATCCTTGCCCAGGGATCATGCTAATCTCTGTATTGCTCCAATTTTAGTATATGTGCTGCCAAAGTGAGCACAAACCGACAGCATTTTTAAAAGGAGTGAGGATACTACCCTGAGATAGCAGTATAAAGGTAACCATGGAAACAAAACATCTGATCTGTGGTAATATGCCTGAGCAGATTACAGATAGGAATTCTCTACCTATTGACCTACAGATTCAACACAATCACTTATCAAATCTCCCTGACTTCATTGCAGAAACTGACAAGCTGATCTTGAAATTAATATGGAAACTCAAGGGGCCCAGAATAATGAGAACAATCTGGGAAAAGAACAAGATTGGAGGAGGACTCACACTTCTAATTTCAAAATTTATCATAAAGATATAGTAATCAGGACAGTGTAGTATTGACAGAAGGACAGATGTTTATATATCAATGGAAGAGAACTGAGAATCCAAAAATTAACCCTTACTTTTACAGTCAATTGATTTTGACCAGAGCGCCATGACAATTCAATTGGGGGGGAAATAGTCTTCCCAACAGATGACACTGAGGCAACTAGCTTTACACATGGATCCCTACCTTGTACCGTATATAAGAATTAACTCAAACTGACCACAGACTTTAATGCAAGAGTTTAAACCAGAGGGGCAGCTGGGTGGCTTGGACAGTTAAGTGTATGCCTTCGGCTTGGGCTGGGATTCCAGGGCCCTGGGATCAAGTCCTACATCAGGCTCCCTGCTCAGGGGGAGCCTGCTTTCCTTCCCCCCTCTCTGCCTGCCTCTCTGCCTACCTGTGATCTGTCTGTCAAATAAATAAATAAAAATCTTAAAAAAAAAATATTGAAAACACAGGTGATAAAAGAAAAAAAGAATTAGAATTCATCAACATTAAGAAGTTTTGTGTTTCAAGGACACCATCAAACAAGAGAAGAGAACACACAGATTAGGACAAAATATCTGTAAATTACATTTGATAAGGCAGTTGATCCAAATATATAAAGAACTCTTATAACTCAGTAATAAAAATGTATAGCATGGTAGCTATAGTTAGGAATACTGTATTGCATATTTGAAAGTTGCTAATAAAGTAACCTTAGAGGCTTTCATCATAAGAAAGAAATTTCCTAACTAGGTATGGTGATGGATGGTAACCAGACTTATTGAGGACCATCTGGCAACATATACAAATATTCAATCATCATGTTATACACCTGAAATATAATGTTATACGTCAATCATACCTCAGTAAAAAAATGGGCAATTGATCTTAACAGGCATTTCTCTAAAGAAGATACACAAATGGCCAAAAGGCACATGAAAATGTATTGATTTTTGACAATTAGCCATCCTTTGACAATTTGACATTAGCCACCAGGGAACCAGAAAGCAACACCACAATGAGATGCCATTTTACACCAACTAGATGGCAGAATCCAAGAGTCACATAGCAATAAGCATTGACAAGAATGTGGAGAGATTGGAACTCTGGTGGGAATGTGCCGCCATTTTGGAAAACAATCAAAAACAAGTTACCATGTGACCCAGTAATTCCGCTCCCGGGTATATAACCAAAAGAAATAAAAACATACGTCCACCCAAAAACTTACACGTGAAAGTTCATAGCAGCATTATTTATAACAAGGACAAAGCGGAAATAACCAAATGTCCGTGAACTTATTAAATGTGGAATATTCATATGATGGAGCATTATTCAGTCATAAAATGGAATGAGCTACTGATACACGCTAGAACACATGTGAACTTTGAAAACACTACGCCAAGGAGTCCAGTCACAGAAGCCCACATAGTGTAGGATCCCATTTCTATGAAAGAACCGGAAAAGGCACACCTATAGAGGCGGAAAGGAAATTAGTGGTTGTCTGGTGCGAAGAAGTTTGGGGGCATTATGGAGAAACTGCTAGTCGTTGTGGGGTATCTTGTTGAGGTAAAGAAAACGTTCTAAATTTAATCATGGTGATGGTGGAACAAGTCTGGGATTATGCAAAAAACAACTGAATTGCACACCTAAAATATGTGAATTGTATGGTTCATCAATTTAAATACTATATATCTACGTAGAAATTTTAAAAAGAAAATAAATACCCACTAAAATAGCTAGAAAAAGGGAAACGGAAAACAAAAAAGTTCAGAAATGGAGAATGAAAGATAAAAACAGACATCAATGAGATAGAAAACAAAAAAAAATAGAATTAATAAATGAATCAAAAAGTTGGTTCTTTGGGAAATAAAATAGACAAACATGCCTTTGGCTCAGGTCGTGATCCCAGAGTCACAGGATCAAGTTTTGCATCGAACCCTCCCCCATCTCGTGCTCTCTCTCTCTCAAATAAATAAATAAAATCTTTAAAATAGACAAGGTTAATTTTATGAAGTGGGATAAAACACACACAAAAAAGACAAAGTAAGAAATGACAAAGGGCAGTAATCACCCAGAGAGAATATGAAAAGTCATGAGACTATTTTGAATAATTCTGAAAATAAAATATAAAATCTAGAGGAAATTTTATGCTTTCCTAGAAAAACTGATTTAGCCTAAATTGACCCCAATTGAAAGAGAAAACTTAAACAGACCAATTTTCACAGAAACAGAAAATTGTACAAGTGCTCTTTCTAAAGAGGGACCAGGCTTGAATGGGTTCATAAAGGGATTCTACCGAGCTTAAAAAAAAATTCTAATGTAACTTACACTATTATAGGATATAACACAAGTAAAGTCTCCAGATTATTTTTATAAAGTGAGCATAACTTTGATGCCCAAACTTAACAAAAACTGTGGGAGGGAGGAGAAAAAACTCCAGATCACTTCCACTACCACAGTACAAAATGTTAAGTAAAATATCAGCAGAGAGCCACCATTCACACCTTATACATCATGACTACACAGGGCTTATTCCAGGAATGCAAGAGTCAATAACCTAATATTAATATGGTATTATTAGAGTTCAAGGAAAATATCACATGATCACCTCCTTAGATATGAAAAAGGCATGTAACAAAACCCAATACCCATTCACGTTAAAATTCAGAAAAAGAAACTGAAAGATACTTAACATTATAAAATAAAAATATTTGAGCTCCAAAGCCAGGATCATGCTTGCTGGGGAGACTCTAGAGGCTCTCCTGATAAAATTAAGAAAATAAAAGAACACCCAGCACCCCCACTACTTACCAGAGCACTGCAATATTCTACAAGAGAAAGGGGTTCCAACCAAGAATTAGAAAGGAAGAGGTAACAATACCTCTCTTTGCAGGTATGATCGTTATCCAGCTGGAATACCCAAAGACTTAAAACTACTATAAATAACGAGATAACTTAGTAATGTAGCAGACTATACAACTGACATACAGGAAACAAAAATAGGCATTTTAGACACATGTGGGTACAGGTACAGCCCTTTAGGCAGCGTCCCGTTAAAGATGACAAAAGGAGAGACATCCTTATAATAATAAAAATCAATAAAGAGTCCGAGAATAGCTTCAACAAGAATGTGCCACACCTTTATGATGAAAATTATAAAGCATTCCTGAAAGATGCAATGTTGACTTAAATAAAAAGCAAGATGAGACCCTCTGATGTATGACTGCGCTTCATAACAATGCCCAAGGTGCAGAAAGGGCAGGTTGCGGGGAGGGACTCCAGGATGGATGGGAGGGTGACAAGATCACCCTCACTGCCACTCAGAGTGCGGTGACCCATGTGCGAGCTTCCCGATCCAATGCCAGGAGCAGTATACATGGTCCCACCTATAGAGGATTCGCACCCAAGGAATAAAAACCGAGTCTCACCAAGTCTCTCAATTTAACTGCGGGTTTACAGGAAACAGGAGGAGGAAAAGCATGGAAAGGATATTCTGGGAGGCCACGAACCAAGTCCAGAAGGTCTTACCCGCACAGATTATGAGAGACCTGAGACACATCCACCACACCCGTCTGTTCCTTGATTTAAACAACTGTGGGAGGACACGGCGTGTGGTGGACGTGTCTGTCTGCTTGGGCTGTGGGAACAAAATACCAGACATTGGGTGGCTTAAACAGCACACATTTATTTCCGAAAGTTCTAGAGAGTGGGACATCCAACATCAAGGTGCGGGCACACCCGGCATCTGGTGAGGAGCTCCTTCGCGGTCTGTGGACTGCAGTCTTCTCCGTGTGGTCACTTGGCCTTGCCTTGGGGCGTGTGCGTGGAGAGCGCTCTCTCCATCCTCCTCTTATCAGGACATTAATCCTATCACAGGGTCCCACCCTCAAGACCCCAGCTAATCCTAACCTCTTCCCAAAGGCCCCACCTGGAGCCTGGAGGTTAGGGTATCAACATATGAATGTGGGGGCTGGGACATGGCCCAAAACAAGAAATCTTCCTTTTCCCGGGCCAGTTTCTAAAATACGGCAACTGGCAGATCTCTGATATTCCTCCGGTTCTGAAGTCCTGATGCCCTACCGAGAAGGGTCTCTTACACTGGCAAGCCCTGTGCAAGGCAATGGGGTTAAAATGACAAGAGACACAGACCCTGTCACATGTGGGGCCCCATGTCTCTGTCCAGGTTAAGACTGGGATCAGGAAATATAAAATTCTTAGCGAATTCTCTTAACAGATACTTAGCAATAAGCATATCATTCCCCCATGTCTCTCTGTGATGAAGCTAGGGACTGCGGTCACACTCAAGTGGTGAGGACCAGCGTGCCGCACAGGATGGATCCCTTCTCCCGGAAGTCATCCCCTGCTGACTCGCTCAGGTGCAGGGAGGGGCAGCTCATCTTGCGAAGGAAGCAGAAGGGGCGGGGTGCAGGGTGGGCTGGGCTGTGACTGTAGGTCAGGGGAGGGTGGGGAAGGGACTCTGGCTGAGGTCTGGATAGCTGGGGACAGTTCAGGTGGGGAGAGGGACTCCGGTGGGCACTGCAACGAGGCATGTTAAGGACAGTGCCTGGTGAGTGCCACTGCAGGGAGGACACACAGAGGCACCTGCAACACGAGGGGTTGCTGACAAAGACTTTGAGGTCATGGACTCCAAGGGTTCTCAAACCATGCCTCCAAGAACACTGGAGTTCTGAGCATTTGGATCGCATGCAAGGAAAAAAAAAAAAAAGGAGGGAAGAAAGAGAAAGAGGGAGGGAGGGAAGGAGAGGGGATAAAGATTTCCAGCCTTCTGACCCAAGTAAAATACACTACATTCACGAGTATTCTTTCTCCCCACTGGAATCCAGGTCACGGGCAGAAGCTGGTTTAAGCACAGAGGCAGATGAACTGTTTTACATTTAATCAATCAACACAGTGTTCACACTACACACAACTTCATAACACCAAGGTGTACGGGCACTTAAAAAGAAGGGGCCCCTTGGACCTCTGTCCCTCTGCACATGGGCCACCTGGGGGCTCGCTCGGCCTCCCGCTGGGTCATGAGCTCTGGACCCCGGATCACGGGGCTCCTCCATCCGGCGCACGGATTCGGGCTCCTCTCAGGCCTTCCTGTAAACTGCACCACAGCCCGCCTGGGCAGCGGGATACGGTCAAGTGCAGACATGCACCACGTGTCACGGCTGGTCCACGGGTGCCAAGGCCCGGCCCCGGCTCAAGTGCGTGGGCCCCATTCCCTTCCAGCCAGAGGCACACGGAGCTGAGGGAACAGAGTGAGAAGCAGGCACGGGCTGCAGCGCAAGCACTAGTTACTGAGAGGGGCAGATCGGAGACAGAGGCCAAATACCACCAGGGGACGGAGACAACCAGACGGCAGCTCGCGCTGGGGCAGCTGGGCGAAGCCGTACCACCTGGCCTCCTCTCCAGTGCCAATCTGCTGGGGGTTGCTGAGGGGGCTGCAGGCCCTGCAGGCCCCGGGGAGGGCTGTCCTTGGCCCCTTGCTCCCTCCTGGACTGGGGAGTGCAGAACAGAACACACAGGGCCGGAAACGCAGGTGACCGCGAGCATGAACATCCCCACGCAGGCCAGCAGCACTCGGACTCCAGGGACAGAGGAGACAGGAGCTGCGCCACCTGGGCCCAGAGGCCACGAGAAGGCCAAGAGAAACCGAGTCAAAGGCAAAGGGTAGGATGGGGCAGAGGCGTGGGGCGGGCTGGAGGGTGAGCAGGAGCAGAGCTGCTGGGTCGAGTCTGGGGGCAGTGGTTGGAAGGGATTACTGTGCCCCCATGCCCCCCAGCTGGGCCTTGCATCTGAGCCAGGGCAGATTAGGAACAGAGCGAGCCGCCTGGGGCCTGGGGTCAGAACACTGGGGGCTGGAACCTGCTTTGTGACCTGCACGAGTCACCATGCTTCCTCGAAGCTCATTTTTGTAATCCAGGAAACAAAATCATTCCTAGCTCAGCTGAGGTGATGACTGAGTGGCAGTGCCCATAAGCTGCACTGTACAGATGATCGCCCCTACTAGGACGGGGGCTCCCCTCCAAATTATTAGCCCCTAAGGTGCTATAAAGGGGGGGGCCTGGATCCCCAGACCCTGAGACCCTCAGAGGGCAGTGCCATTGGGGCTGGAGTCAGCACTGCCTTCGTGGGAGAAGGGCGTTCCTTCTTCCTGCCCTGGTCACTCTGGACAGACAGGTGCTGGGCCCCGAAAGGTACTCACCTGGTCACTCACCCTCTGGGTCTGGCAGCTGCTCAAGGAGCATGTCCTCCTTGCCACTGAACTGCACGAGAGAAGTGGGTAACAGCCCAGGGCTGGAGGAAGTCTCCTTCTGTCCTTCCGTTCCTGGCTCCCCGCCTTCTAGGAAGCTGCCTGGGGCAGGGGATGCTAGGAGCCCCTCCTCCCACCAGTCTTCGCTCCATCTGCTCAGCAGAGAGGCCCCCCACCCTGGGCCAAGGGGGCTTCTGTTAGACCTCAGAAGGGCCCGGGCTGTCACTTCTGACCTCTCTAACGCAGTCCGTTAAGAAGCTGCAGTGTAAGCTCCCTCCCTTGTTCAGCTTTGGCGCAGAGATCAGGAAACGGATGCAGCTCAGTGGCCAGGCAGGGGGGTGGCGGGGCAACAGGAGGACCAATGGCCCCCAGGAGGAGGACACACTTGCCTCGATGTGGTACACTATGCGCCAGAAACTCGAGTCTGAGCCTCGGTATCTTCTTCCGGGGTAGAGCTGCCACATGGAAGGCAGCGGGCATGGGGTCAGCAGGCTGGGGCACACGGCCTCCCCCAGGGACACATCCTCCTGACGCATGAGGACCTGGAGGCTACTCTCCGTCTGAAGGGAAGGGAAGAGCGGGGCAGGCCTTCAGGGCCCAGGCTCCCCAGCACACAACTCCCCCCCCAGTCCTCCCCACCCTCCCCCAGCCCGCCCAACATCTGAAATGCTGGTGATCACCCACCCCAGCAACGTGTCCCCCCTTAAGCCATGCATGGCCCTCTCAGGGATGCTGGTGAGGCAGGATGACCGGCACTCACAGGTGTCTAGACACCCAGACAGGGCCACACTGGGCCCGCTGCTTCCTGATGGACTTCAAGCTTGTTCTTAACGCTTCCTTAGGGGCGGTTTGGTGCTGACATCAGCTGCTTTGGGGTTTTCTTTGATTTTTCTTTATTCTGTCATATAGCCCCTTTTATTTTATTTTAATTAATTTACTTATTTCACTTTTTCTTAAAGTACTCTCTATAACCAATGTGGGGCTTGAACTCACAACCCCAGGGTTTATTGATTTATTTAACTTTTTTAAAAGTAATCTCTACACCCAACGTGGGCCTTGAACCCACAGCCCCAAGATCAAGAGTTGCATGCTCCACTGACGGAGCCAGCCGGGCGCCCCCGAAGAGCCCCACTGGAGCACGATCGGGTAAGAGACTAATTTTCCCCATCACCATCACCGCTCCTCTCCTGCAGTAAGCTAACTGGCCGCTTTCTTGGTCATGTGCCCCACATCCGCTCTCGGCACAGCAGCAAAGGTGGACTCTAAAAATCCCATCACTCCCCCGCCTGACACCCTCCAGGGGCTTCTCACGGCAGTCAGAAGGAACTGAAATCTTTAGCAAGGTCCACAGGCCCACTAGCGCGGGCTCCTGTCTCCCTCATCTCCCCTCTGTCCTTCGCCCTCCACCACAAAGCCACAAAGGTCTCCTCGCTTTTGGGGACACGCCTCCTTCCCAGTCATCTCTTGCATCTGTGGTCCTCTGCTTGGAACCTTCTCCCCTAGATCTGCGCAGGGCTCACACCCTTCTTGGAGACAGGTCTCTGCACGAATATATGTCTACAGGGACACATTTCAGCAAAATCCAACTCCATGAGACACGCATGAAGCATGCACGTCTAAAAGGGAGATTCATAACGGTTTCAAATAAAGTGATGGGCAAAAAGCATGACAGCAAGTACAAATTAATACTCTTGAAGGGTCTGGCCTACAGACCCCACCCCACTCATTACTGCCTCTCATGCTGCACAACTTACCCTCCGCCTCAATTATTTTATCCCCCCCACCCTGCCCCGCCCTCCGAGTATCAGCTTCACCAATAATAGGATTTTGTCACATTAACCGCACACCCTCACAATCTAGAATCGTGCTAGGCATACAAACTAGGCCCTCAGGCTGGTTCAATAAATGTTTTTCCAGAGTGGAAATTATTTTTTAAATTTTCCATCTATGAAATGCAATGGAATTGTTAAGAAAGAATTTGGATCATTCCGGAAGTTGTAAGTGGAAATCGCCATTCTTGCTGGGTTCCTATATGGTTTTCTGTATCTTTCAACCACTTTCGGTCTGCTTGTTCATCTTTTTTTCTTATTGATTTAAGGCAACCTTTACATATGAAGAACACAGGTCCTTTCAATTACATGGGGGCAAATCCGGCCCCACACTCCCAAGGGGTTATGTTTCGTGCATAATTTATGTGAAACACACTGCTTTGTGGTTCTGGTGTGATGTTTAGAAGATATTCGCCAATCAGAGATTTTTAAAAAGATATTCCCGTAATTCTCTTCAAATAAACTGACTTTGTAAAGCACGTCTTAAACTGGACGTTGAAAAGGACATAGACGGGTACTTAAAAAGGACATTAAATGCCAGCAAACACGGGGTGAAGAGCCCGGAATTCCAAGCCTGTGCCCCACCAGCGGGCCGACTCTGGGCAGGGCTGCGGGCTGTGGCCGTCCTCCCACCTGTGACACAGGGGCGCGGTCACTACCCGGTTCGAGGACCTGGACGTCCTCCTGGGGCACACTCAATCTCGCTCTCAGCCGGGCTCGGCGCCCCCCACCGCGTCCCTGGTGAAGCGTGTTCCCGCCAGGCCCAGCGGCCGCCCGACACCCCGAAGTCCCGGGCAGGTCCCCCACGTGGCGGCCGCGGACGCCCACGCCGCCCGCCCCCGGGGCCGCCGTACCTCGATGGTAATGGGCAACCAGGTGCGCTGGTTCTCGTCCACGTACACGGACCTCTCCCAGATCCACAGGTGGTCCGGGTGCAAGGCCGTGTGCGCCCTGAAGAACGGGAGCTCGCCCATGGCGCCCCGGGCCGCTCAGCCACCGGAGCTCCAGCCTCGGGAGCCCACTCGCTGGTGCGCGGGACGCACGACCGCGACGCTTTAAGGCGGGACGCGCGCGGGCGCCCCCCGGCGGCGGGGCGGGAGGAGGGCGGGCGCGAGGCGGATCTGATCTGCAGCGGGGCTTGCGCGCTGGGATCCCGGCTGCATCTAGGAGAACAGCCCTGGCCCCATAGCCTCGTGGCTTTCTCCAGCCTGGCCCCCAGCCACCCAGCCAGCTCCCACTGCCCACTGCTGGGGAGGCACCCCTGCCTGTGGCCTTTGGCCTTTCTTCTGCCGGGAGGTGCCGGCCTCCTCCACTCCCTGGGATGCCCGGACCCCGCTCTCCGAGTTAGCCACTGTGTGGGGCTGGCCACGTCACACCCCAGACCGGGACACCAGGCCTCTAATGGGAACTCACAGTCCATGCCAGGCAACCCAGAATCAGGACCCCCTCCATGTCTCCTGGGATCAGAAGAGAACCTCGCGAACCTGAACCAAGCCTGGACTTTGCCAGGTTCAGGGCATCACCTTCAGCCTGTGGGCATGGGGTGTGAGAATCAATTTCCTCTGCCAAGTGCAACTCTTGGAGCCCCAGTAGCCACCCCCCCCCCCAACACACACATTTTCCACGGCTTTGATGATGATGTGGTCATCTAATGGCTATTGTGAAACCCGGTGGTGAAGAAACATGGGTTTTTCCTTTTATAGGCTTTGAATTCATTGGTGAACACATCCTTCAAAATGAATGCTTGAAAAGAATCCCTTCTCTCCACTCCGAGATCAATGGAATTGCGAAGTCCCTGGATTATATGCTCAAACCTACTCTCTGTAAATTATAGCAAATAAGGAAAACAATTTCACTTCATTTTGTAGTACACCACATGCCCATTAAGGCAATTAAGAAAATAAAGTACAATGAGAAACATGTACACCGAGCTCCCGCCTCGTTGCTTAAACATCACCATTGGCAGCCGCTTGGGGCGTCACCTTCCAGCTTTTGCCTGTCTCTCCGACCGGGCACTAAGAAAATACCTGGTGATCTTTTGCCAGATCACAAAAGTGAAAATGAGCTTAACCAGGATCCCCTGACAGCAAAGGTCTGTATTTGCTTCTCTGCCTACCCATATAACCTAATTCCCAAGAAAGTGCCGAGGTGGCCTACGGGTAATACAGACATAATTGGATTTACCAGGAACACAAAATAGAAGACAAAAGCCAAGCCAAGTTGGGAGTGGAGGAGGCAGATGTGAGCCCAGCCAACCTCCTTCCCGGGGCGGCCCCTGGTGACGGTAATATTTAATTTTCAGACTTGTGGCATTCAGGCTGATTTCCCTGTGGATGGTTCTTAATTCCAGACCCAGATAGCCACTGGGAGCAAGATAATATGGTAATATGTCTGCTGGGGGAGTCTCAGCCCAGTCCTGAGCTTTGAGGTCAAAAATGATGACAGATCCAGCTTAAACAGTGTGACGAGGGAAGGAGACACCTATGAGCCAGTGTGGCCACTGACCCAGCCGCATCAATGGTTCCAGGACCTAGAATGCTGCTGAAATGTCAATTTCATTACTGCTCCTTCTGCTTTTCGTAGAGGCCACAGAATGAACAAATAATGCAGCAAGAATCAGACTCCCTCGGCTGGATATGTTTCTGAATGTTCTGGGAATATATATGATCCTTACACCACCAACCCCTTTCAAAGAACAATACATGCCTTCCGCATCTCATGAGGGTTTCTTAATATTGAGCAAGAGTGTACGTTATTCTTGTGCAGGATTGAGAAAATCATTTGAGAAGGGGTTTCAAGGCATGACAGTGGCATAAGATGACTGAGGAGTTCATGAGGCAGCTTCTGGGGAGCCCTTGAGCCTTCTTTATGGAAATCCCATGAAAAAGGAAGAGCTCCTGTGTGGTCTCAGGGACAGGCTAGTCTCTCCAGCCTGTTACCTGCCCCATCTTAGGGCTTGAAGGTCAGCGGGCTTAACTTTGGACAACTTTCTGACTCCTTTATTTGTCTGCAAGCTCTCTGAGGATAACCAAGTGGTATCTCGTTTAGAAAGTAACATAAAGCACTTCTTTTACTTTTTTTTTTTTTTAAATATAGAATCCTTAACTGATGCTTTCATGTTCTGGCTTTGGATCCAGTTTTGACTCTGCCTTTGCTATCTTGCCCTCATTGCCCCACTTGTGTAATGAATGGGCCCCGCTATGTGCCCCTGAAGCCCATTCTAACTCAACAGTCCCTGATCCTCTGATAAAGTTGTCTAGTGGGAGTTAGATAAGAATGATTTCGGGCAGAGTAGTTCTGGATATGAAAGACCACAGTGGAATATGTTTTCTGGAGTGAGGAGGCCATCTTCTTGATTGGGCCCCAAGGACAAGCCTTGGGAGTGAGTCACGACCATCAGTAGGGTCTAGAGCCTATAGTAATTCTTTAATTTTTTTTTGAGGAAACACCTTACTGTTTTCTATGGTGGTGCACTAATGACCATCAGTAGGGTCTAGAGCCTATAGTAATTCTTTAATTTTTTTTT
>RCUC01121093.1:0-72240 GCA_003697995.1 Taxidea taxus jeffersonii
GGGGGGGGGGGTTTAATAACAACGATAAGTAAAGGTGAAGCATGAATAAACTTGATTGTATGATTGTAAGAATTAGAAATAGCAGAGGCTTGTCATTTTCACAAGCATTTGCTTTTTGTGTGTTCAGGAGTAAACATTGAAATGGATGTTTATGTTCGGTAGGTATGGTATCATAACTGCATTTCATCTCTGAATCATTCGGTTTGAATTTGCTTCTCAGACATGTATGTGCAAGGTTTAGGAGAAGGGCCTGCTTAGCAGTTTTTCAGACGGCTGCTTTGTCTTGTACTAGTAGAAGCAAGCTCACACAACCTCAGTGATCTCCCTGAATTCAGGGGAAATTTCCATAGAAGACCAAACCAAATTTCATACTGGAGAACTGATTTGTTTTTCTTTTAATTCCTAGCCATAATGCACGGAGAGCTAAAAATTAGATTTCTTTCCTCTAGTTGCCAGTTTGAAGTCAAATCTTACCACTCATCGTATAGGCGGGGATCAGCCACGTCTCTATTTGTAACATTAGTGTAATTCGTGCTTCATCTCATTCTGATGCAATGCTTGCATGGTGGCCGAAGAGGCCATCCCAGGTGTGGCACTTCTAGCCCTGGACAGGTGTCGCAAGGCTGTGCTAGACTCATAAATACTGCACTTAGCTGTCCTGAGGCGAGCAGTCTTAGAGCCCCTGAGGGCTGAGCATTTGTGAATGTCGTTGAGCTTGGAATTCCTAATAAGGTGACTACTTATATTTTTCAAAGGGGCCGCCATGGTACTGATTACCTTGGTTCTTTCTGGAACTTCCTATTCCTCAGCAGACAGAACTGGGCCCAGTATACGGAACTGGTCCAATTTACAAGGAAAATCAGATTTCAGTTTGTTGATTCACCTTTTCAAAGAGATTCTTAATCTGATCGTGAAGATGCCACTTTTCTTAACCTTACTACTTTTGATGCCATAAACTATCAACTGCTTTATGAAACATTGGCTGTAGTCTAAATACTATCTTGCATTCAAGAAGGATCTTCCCAACGCACTGCTTCCTGGAGGGTTTTTTTCACCCCTTGGTGGGGAGAGATGGTTTTCTGCACTAAGACCAACACCTCCTTTACATTATTTTTCAGTATCTACTTGGGTACATCCAGAGGGAGAGACAACACCATACTAAAGTGTGAAGCCTTTATGTGCAGCAGAACTCACAATGTGCTTTCTTTCCTTTTATTCCCTGCTTTTATCTTTCCTCCGCTTGACCCTCAAAATATCTTGAAGAGTACATTTTGCCGTAAGAGTAGCTAAACGTATTTTCAAACGTTTATTTAAATGGTGCATCCTAACACTTCACACGGTCAACGGGGCAAGCTTGCAATGAGAGCGTGTGTGTGGCAGGCACAGTCCCGTGGCGTTGGCCCTTGGCGGAGTAGGACCATGCCTCTGGGGGCATCTGCATTCCTCTGCTATGATCCTTCATAATAGAAGTGTGGATATCAGCTGAGATCAGTTACAGATCTACACAAACATGCGTGTGAAATGAAATATGTCCAGCTCCAAGTCACTATGGCTGAGACGTCACGATTCTGTCTCCAGAGACGCTCGTTCTGCCCGGAATCTGCCCTGTCGGGCTTCTGCACTTGGCTGGAGAAATCAGTGAGGCAGATCTGATTCTTAATCTGAAAGCACCTATACGTGCTGTCATGAAAATCTCCAAGAGTAGATATAATCTTAGTTAATAATATGGGCCCAGAACAATGTTTACACAACATGTAAGCAGAACGTGTTTGAAATTACAGTTGTCCTTTTTTAAAATGTAAACCGAATGAAAAATATTGTGCACACTTTTGTACAGGACTGTATTTTGTATAAACTTAAATAAAATATTTTTAACTGTGACTGTTCCGAATTTTTTGACAGAGTCGGGAACGTTTGACTGAGCTGCCTGTGGGGTCTGACGTCTCCTTTGGGTAAGGAATCATGGCTGTGCCCTGAGCCCCCCAGGAGCCCCATGAGGATTAACTTTTATTCTGTCTCCAGAGAGGTCACTGGAAGGTGAAACAAACTCATTACAAATTAAGCATGGTTGTGGTTCTAGGTAGAAAAATGGGCTTGAGCTCTAGGCTCAGCTGCCTTAAAACCAAACAATGCAAAGTAATCCATAGTGACAGAAAGTAGATGGATGGCTTCGGGATGGAAGGATTAGAAAGAGGCACAAGGAAAGTGGATGCATACATTCACTGTTTAAATGGGGTGATGGTGGGAGCCTGGGTGGCTCAGTTGGTTAAGCGGCTGCCTTCGGCTCAGGTCATGATCCCAGCGTCCTGGGATCGAGTCCCACATCGGGCTCCTTGCTCGGCAGGGAGCCTGCTTCTCCCTCTGCCTCTGCCTGTGCTCTCTCTCTCTAACAAATTAAAAAAAAAAAAAATTTTTTTAAATGGGCTGATGGGTTCACAGATGTATACATGTGTGAAAACTAAATGCTTCAAAAAATAAAATGAAAGGATTCTCAGGAAGGGCTAAGGGGTCCAGAGACTAAGGCATTAAGCCAAAAACAAAACAAAACAAAACAAAAAAAAACTTGTTTATTTTCAAAGTCTCTGAGGCCATTATAGTAAATACATTAGCCACTTAGGATTCTCAAGCTAATAAGGCCAGCAGAAAACTGTGACTCGGAAGACAAGGCACAGCTCAGTCTGAAGGGAGCATCTCGCCCTCGGCTACACCCTGCCACAGGCCAGGCCCTGCGCATGCGCACCGAGAACAATCTCCAGAGTAAGGGCGCCAGAAGCCCCCGCCCCAGCTCGCAGCTCAGAGCACACACCCGTGACTGCGGCAGGCAAGTACTCTTTAAACTGTACATGTTATGTAGGCTCTAAGTGACAAAAGCGAACATTAAAAATATAGAACCTGAAATTTAAAAGAAAAAAAAAAAAGGTCTTTGAGAAATCCTAGTGCTGACACCAGAATTCAAGCAGAGATCTGTCTTCGGGGGAACAAAGACCCAGGACTGCCGACGATGGTGCCGTGTGATACCATTCTGCCAAAACGGAGGCTCACTCTCAGTAATTTTAACGTTTGAAACACTGGGTCCAAAGTAGTGAAATGTAGGCAGAAGTGACAGGCAGCATTTAGTGATCCTCCCTCCGTTTTCTTAAGTCATATTCTGATGTTGTCCCTATTAAGGGCCAGAAAGCGATGCTGGCCACAAACACGGCAGGGGTCCCCCGAAGTCCTCCTCGCCCCGACCCCCCACCCCCCAGTCCCAGAGCAAATGTTCTCACTCCTGTCTTGTAACAGTTTGCAATACCAGGACTACCTGAATGGGAATTCAGAATGGGGACCTAGGTGCGGGGGAGAGAGGCAGTCCCTTTCAGTTCCATTCTGAATGGTGTAAGACAAAATATAGTTATCCCTAAGCTAGGTCAACTCATCAAGGCTGAATTTCATATTCAGTAAAACTCAAGAGTCAAAATTCCCAAAAGCATTTTCAGAATCCTGGCTGGCAGGCAGACAAATGAGGTTTCGCAGGAACTGGGGTTGTTGACAGCTTGGTTCTCACTTTTCCTCTCCGTCAACAAGGCTTCTCCCACAGGGTGGCTCCCTGTTGTGCGACATCTGCTCAGGGAACGGGGCCCAGTGCAAACCCCACCAAGAAGAGAATCTCTAAGACCCCTCGGACCTCCAGGTCTCATTTGGGCCCATGTGTGTATGAAGTGTATGTTACTGTGCATTTTAAAACTCGTGGTCTTTTAGATGTTTGGATTTTTCCTGACTGTCTCAAAAGCAATTCAAAGATACTCAGAAATCCTTGTCACGTTTCCAGTTATACAGCTTTGAGTACTCTCTTGGAAAGATATTTTGAGACATTGTGATTTTTCTGTAATTGTTACTTTTAAAGAACTTAAAATTACTCCACCAGATTAGTTGGAGGGGAGGGCAGGGAGGGAGAGTACGAAGAACATACCGCTCTCTGGTGGCAGGGAGCCCTGCTTCTCAAACTCCACCGTGCATGTGTAGGAATGTGTAGGCATCTTGTGGTACAGTAGCCCCGGGGGCAGGGGCCAGAAGGTGCTCTGACATTCTGCCTTTTGGACAGGTTCTGGGGACCGCCATGCTACTGGTCCAGAGGCCGTGCTTTGAGTAGAGGGTGCAGGCTGCATCCTGGGCATTTGTGGAAATGAGCACCTCCAAAAATCTTAGGTAAACAGAGCCTGGCATGTTGGACAACAGCAGAGGAGGCCAGATACTGCTTGATGCTGAAGGCTCAGACCACAGACTGCTTAGCTGTACAATCTGGATACACATTACTCACTCTCCCTGTCTCTGTTTCTTTATCTGAAAAATGGGAATAATCTTAGCAGTTTACAGGGTTATTATGGGAATTACTCGGAGGCACATATAAGGTAAGCACACAATAAATCTTCACTGAATAATGGTGGCAGGTTACTGAGACAAAGATCCTTTCCATGCTGAAGTCCAACAAGACATTTTGAACCACTGCAAAAAAATATTTCCCTCACACCCCCTCCTCACCTTCTGATTCCTTATTTGTACTGAGTCATAAACAGAGTGTACCTCCAGCACTTTAAGCATAAATTCATGCTAATGGGATAAGAAAGATTTTATGGGAATACTGACCCATTCTCTTGAAAGGAAAATGAAAGTGTGACTTAATATTCTCAAGCAAGTTTCATCAAAACCTCTGTGCAGCTTTCTCAGGAAAGATCTATGCTTGCTAAATTCCTTCCCTCACAGAGCAGGGCAAACTTCTCTAGTTCTACTCCCCAGAACATTTTGAGGAGTCCAAACCTGCTCAGACACATAAAGGGAATTTACTGTCTGAGACGGCAGTTGAGACCGAGGTGGGAATGCCGGACTCCTGTGAAGGAACAGAATAACCTTTGAACTAATTCTAGGACACTCAGTGTCCTGAAATTTCTGTCTCAGAGTGTATTTTTAAACAACTAAAACTGAAGCATACTCTCGGGAGGAGGGCTGTTCTGAACAGGGCATGCTCTTAACCAGCACAGTAAACATCATCAAGCTTGGGGTCCCCCACTCTCTCATCACCCCGCACAGGGGCAGACTGAAGATGTCCCTGCTCAGAGGTCCAATCAGGCTTTGGGTTCAAATGATTTTTACTGTCTCGTTGAGTGAAGCCCTGTCCCCCGTTACCTCAGAAATTCAGAAACTCCAAATAACGTGCCAGTGATTTGAACTTGAGAGTCCTTGAGCCTGTGGCACAAACATCTGAGCTCCTGAGAACGCCCAGGCATGAAAGGTCAGGAGATCTGTTTTTAACAGCAAGAAGCCTTTGGCAGTGGTAGGCTGGTCCTGCTGGGACCATGAGCCAACACCTAGTTGGCACTTACTGTTCACCTTCACCCTCAATAACTCTGGCCTTTTACGACATCATGGAGAATGGGGTTATTTCTGAATCTGCTCTTGGGCTTGCCTTCTCTCCTAATCCTAGAGAAGAGGTGACCATGATAGACCAATTTGGTTTAATGTTTGCCATCATCTGAATGTGTGTGTGTGTGTGTGTGTGTAATTCTTATTTAAATTTCTCAGTTCAACACCCATGGGAGCTGAATCAGTAATTACCAGAGAGCGTGTATCCAACTCCCTTGGGATTAGGCCCTGGAAAATCAGCTTTTAAAAGATCTAAAGACCATGTGATTATACACCTTGCCAAGCAACCAGCCACTCTTAGAAGGGGCGGGGGAGGGAAAGCTGACATCTGAACTAATCTACTCCATACTACACATAACTCAGGAGGTACACACTCCATTACTTTTGAAAGGACACAAAGTGCCAACGCCTAGATCAGTTAATCAGTTGGAGAACCTGTTATTAATACAGGTCCAAAGAGTCTGCCCACAATTGGGTAAACACTGCCTCCAGCACCTATTCTGTTGCATATGCTGGTTTCTCACTGCACAGGTAAAGAACATTCCAGAAACCTAAACCCACACCTGACTCAGGGTGGGCAAGCAGCCCTACCTGCTTGGAGCCAGGCTGGATTAGCACCCAAAAGCAGAGAGTTGCAGTCAGAGACCAGCATTTCCCATGCTCTTCACGGGACTCTGCTCTATGAGGTTAACTAATACTTTTTGACCAAAACAGTTTTGGTTAGAAAGACATGGTGGTGGCTTCTATGTAACTTCTAACTGGAGAACTCCCTTGATGTGATCCACAAGAGAATTTTCACCTTTTCTGAAGACATCAGAACCTGTTCTGCCTTACCACAAGCTCCTCTACTTTGTGAGATCCTGATCCCCAAGATAAGGCTGTAAGCAGAGCCCATCAATGGCTCCTATCAGTGCTCCACAAAGGCATCTCTTAAAAATTGAGATATTCCCAAACCAGAAGACTGCTAACTCAAGCAACCTTGTGTACTAACAAAGCTAAGGTTATCAAAGACAATGTGGCCATCATGTTCCCAGATCTTTTAGAGACTAAACGACTGGCTTCAAATCTGCTTGGTTCCATTTTTAAGAACCAAAGAAAACTGGAGACATCCAACGCTTGCATTTCTTTTCAAGAGGAAATGATGAAATTATGCAGGTTAGCTTCAATTTTACTTTACTTTTTCTCCTATGCTTGACTCTAACATAAAATATTCTGTTCATTGAATTTCACCTCAGATCTATTTTGGTATTCTGTCATATGCCCTCTCTATGTTCCACCTTTACCTCTACCATCTGGTCATTTATGGTTTGCCTGTTTTTTCTTTTATTAGTCCAGCTTTATTGGGATGTAATTGACATATAACATTTTACAAGTTTAAGGTATACAACATGTTGATTTAATATACTTATAAAATAGTTCCCACCATAACTTTAATGCATGCATCATGTCACATAATTATTTCTCTTGTATAGTTTGAACATTTAAGGTCTATGCTCTTAGCAACTTCCAGGTAATAATACAGTATTATTAACTATAATCACCATGCTGTTCATTATAACTGGAAGTATGTACCCTTTCACCAACATCTCCTCATTTCCTCTACCCACCCACCCACCCCCAGTCCTTGGTAACCACCATTCTACTCTCTGTTTCTATGGGCTTGGCTTTTTTTATTATTATTATCATTAATTAATTTATAGTTAGAGAGCACATGCATGAAAGGGGAAAGGCAGAAGGAGAGAGAAAAGCCCCAGTAAGCTCCACATCCAACGTGGAGCCCATTGCAGTGCTCAATCCCATGACCCTGAAATCATGACCCACACAGAAATCAAGAGTTAGAGGCTCAACTGACTAAGCCACCCAGGTATCCCAAGTTTGGCTTTTTAGATTTAACATACAAGCGATACCATGTAGCATTTGTCTTTATCTGACTTATTTCACTTAGCATAATACTGACAAGGTTCTTCCATGTTGTTGAAGTGGCTGGATTTCCTTCTTTTTCATAGCTGAATAATCCACTGCATCAATATAACACAGCTTCTTTATCCATTTACCCATCAAAAGATACTTAGGTTGTTTCCAGATCTTGACTATTATAAATAATGTTGGAATGAACATGGGAGTTCAAATACCTCTTCCTGTTTTTATGCCTTTGGGTATGTACTCTGAAGTGGGATTGCTGATTTGTGTCATAGGTCTATTTTTAATTCCTTGTGGAACCACCATATTGTTTTCCGTAATGGCTATACCAATTTACATTCCCACCAACAGAGCACATGTTTCCCATGCTTTCTCCAGATTCTCACCAATATTTCTCTTATCTTTTTGATGATAGCCATTCTAACAGGTATGAGATGTTACCTGCTTGTGGCTTTTATCTGCATTTCCCTGATATTTAAGTGCTGGCAGCCATGTTTTTATGTATTTGTGGCCTTTTGTATGTCTTATTTGAAAATGTCTATTTAGTTCCTTGGCCCATTTTTTAATCAGATTGTTTGATTTCTTATTGTTTTCTGGCTGTTTTAAATTCTTCCTTTTTCTGACTTGCTACATTCCTTTGTAAATTGATGACTTTTCCATAATGATATGCTTTCATTCCCTTTATCTTTTGTGAAGCTACTGATGGTTCTTACTCTCTGGTTACTGTGAGAAATTTTAGAATTTATGTTAGAATAAATAAATAAATAAATCTGGCTCAATCTCTTCCTTTGTGAATGGAGACCCCAAGGCCCAGACATTTAAAGTACCTTGACTATTTCCATTCAAAATTAAACATGGCAGGCTTTTTTGTTCCCTGAACTTAGCACTTATGTAAGCTATTGAATATTTGTTGAGCTTATTAATGAAAAGCTACTGTTTTCTTTATCACCTTTAAGCCATTTATTAAGTCTCATAAAACAATACAATGTAATTGATTTTTAAAATTTATTGAAAATACTTTTGCTGCATTTCACACACTTTTGATATATGTAAGTGGGTTAATAGTATCATTTGTTAAATTAACAAGTCTCATATATATTTTTTACAAATATTTATTTATTTGGCAGTGGGAGAGAGCACAAGCAGGAGGAGTGGCAGACAGAGGAAGAAGCAGGTTTCCCACTGAGCAAGGAACCTGACACAGGGCTCAATCCCAGGACCCTGGGATCATGACCTGAGCTGAAGGCAAACACTCAACCAGCTAAGCCACCTAGGTGTCCCTCAAGTATCATGTTTTTTAAAAGATTTTATTTTGACTTATTTTATAAGATTTTATTTATTTGACTTATTTGTTATGACTTTATAGTTGGAAATTCGAACCTCTTGATCCCCTTCATCAATTTCACCCATCACCCCAACCCTTTCTCCTTAGCAAACACGAGTTTTTTGCCTGTATTTGTGATTCTGTTTGTTTTTGTTTGCTTGTTTGGTTTTTTAGATTTCACATATAACTTAAATCATATGGTGTTTATCTTATTTCACTTACCATAATACGCTCGAGAGAGAAAGAGAGAGCAGGGGGAAGGGCAGAGGGAGAGTGAGAGGGAGAATCTCAAGCAGACTCCACACTTAGAGTGGAGCCTGATGTGGAGCTTAATCTCATGACCCAGAAACCACAACCTGAGTAGAAATCAAGAGTCAGACACTCAACTGACTGAGCCACCCAGGTGCCCCTAACAAGTCTCAGGTTTATCTTTAGTTTCTCCCTTTCCTTTTAAGCTCCCATGCCTATATTTCTCTCATTTCTCTTTTCTTTTTCTTTTTTTATTGAAGAATAGCTGACATACAATGTTATATTACTTGCACATTATATTATTATATTAGTTTTATTTATTCTTTTTTAAATTTAATTTATGTTTTCAGTGTTCCAAGATTCATTGTTTATGCACCACACCCAATGCTCCATGCAACACATGCCCTCCTTAATACCCACCACCAGGCCCTCCAAGCCCCCACCCTCCTCCCCTCCCCTTAGTTTGTTCCTCAGAGTCCAAGTGTCTCATGGTTTGTCTCCCCCTCGGATTTCCCCCAACTCACTTCTCCTTTCCTTCTCCCAATGTTCTCCATGTCATTCCTTATGCTCCACAAGTAAGTGAAACCATAAGATAACTGACTCTCTGCTTGACTTATTTCACTCAGCATAATCTCCAGTCCCATCCATGTTGACACAAAAGTTGGGTATTCATCCTTTCTGATGGAGGCATAATACTCCATTATATATATGGACCTTATTTTCTTTATCCATTCATCTGTTGAAGGGTGTCTTGACTCTTTGCACAGTTTGGCAACTGTGGCCATTGTTGCTATGAGCATTGGGGTACAGATGTCCCTTCTTTTCACTACATCTGTATCTTTGGGGTAAATACCCAGTAGTGCAATTGCAGGGTCATAGGATAGCTCTATTTTTAATTTCTTAAGTAATCCCCACACTGTCTTCCCAAGTGGCTGCATCAACTTGCATTCCCACCAACGGTGTAAGAAGGTTCCCCTTTCTCTACATCCTCTCTAACACTTGTTTACTGTCTTGTTGATTTTGGCCATTCTAACTGATGTAAGGTGGTATCTCAATGTGGTTTTGATGTGAATCTCCCTGATGGCTAATAATGATGAACATTTTTTCATGTGTCTTTTAGCCATTTATATGTCTTCTTTGGAGAAGTGTCTGTTCATGTCTTCTGACCATTTTTTGACACTCTTGGCTGTTTTGTTTGTGTTGAGTTTGAGGAGTTCTTTATAGATCTTGGATATCAGCCCTTTGTCTGTAGTGTCATTTGCAAATATCTTCTCCCATTCCATGGGTTGCCTCTTTGTTTTGTTGACTGTTTCCTTTGCTGTGCAGAAGCTTTTGATCTTGGTGAAGTCCCAAAAGTTCATTTTTGCTTTTGTTTCCTTTGCCTTTGGAGACATGTCTTGAAAGAAGTTGCTGTGGCCAATGTCAAAGAGGTTACTACCTATGTTCTTCAATTTTGATAGATTCCGTCTCACATTGAGGTCTTTTATCCATTTTGAGTTTATCTTTGGGTATGGTGTAAGAGAATGGTCAAGTTTCATTCTTCTATATATAGCTGTCCAATTTTCCCAGCACCATTTATTGAAGAGACTGTCTTTTTACCACTGTATATTTTTGCCTGCTTTGTTGAAAATTATTTGACCATAGAGTTGCGGGTCTATATCTGGGCTCTCTACTCTGTTCCACTGGTCTATATGTCTGTTTTTGTGCCAGTACCATGCTGTCTTGGTGATCATAGCTTTGTAGTAAAGCTTGAAATCAGGCAATGTGATGCCCCAGTTTTGTTTTTCTTTTTCAATATTTCCTTAGCAATTCAGTGTCTCTTCTGGTTCCATTCAAATTTTAGGATTGTTTGTTCCAGCACTTTGAAAAATGCTGGTGGAATTTTGATCAAGATGGCATTGAAAGTATACATTGCTCTAGGCAGTACAGACATTTTACAATGTTTATTCTTCTGATCCATGAGCATGGAATACTTTTCCATCTTGTGTCTTCAATTTCTTTCATGAATGTTCTGTAGTTCCTTAAGTACATATCCTTTACCTTTATCCTTTCCTTAAGTACATATCCCAAGTATCTTATTGCTATTGGTGCTATAGTAAATGGAATCAATTCTCTAATTTTCCTTTCTATATTTTCATTATTAGTGTATAAGAAAGCAACTGATTTCTGTACATTGTACAAAATACATTCCTATTTTGTATCCTATTACTGAATTGCTATATGATTTCTAGTAGTTTGGGGGTGGAGTCTTTTGGGTTTTCCATATAAACTATCATGTCATCTATGAAGAGAGAGAGTTTGACTTCTTCTTTGCCAATTTGAATACCTTTTATTCCCTTGTGTTGTCTGATTGCTGTTGCTAGGACTTCTAGTACTATGTTGAACAACAGTGGCAAGAGTGGACATCCTTGTTGTGTTCCTGATCTCAAAGGGAAGGCTGCCAGCTTTTCCCCATTGAGAATGATATTCTCTGTGGGTTTTTCATAGATAGATTTTATGAAGTTGAAGAATAGTCCCTCTATCCCTATACTTTGAAGCGTTTTATTCAGGAATGGATGCTGTATCTTGTCAAATGCTTTTCCTGCATCAATTGAAAGGACCACGTGGTTCTTCTCTCTTCACTTATTGATTTGTTCTATCACATTGATTTGCGAATGTTAAACCACCCTTGCATCCCAAGGATTAAGCCCACCTGGTCATGGTGGATAATCTTTTTAATGTACTGTTGGATCCTATTAGCTAGGATCTTGTTGAGAATCTTAGCATCCATATTCATCCGGGATATTGGTCTGATATTCTCCTTTTTGGTGGGGTCTTTGCCTGGTTTAGGGATTAGTGTAATGCTGGCTTCATACAAAGAGTCTGGAAGTTTTCCTTCTGTTTCTATTTTTTGAAACAGCTTCAGGAGAATAGGTATTATTTCTTCTTTGAATGTTTGGTAGAATTCCCCAGAGAATCCATCAGGTCCTGGGCTCTTGTTTTTTAATCACTGCTTCAATCTCATTACTAGATATGGGTCTATTCAGGTTGTCAATTTCTTCCTGTTCCAGTCTTGGAAGTTTATGGGTTTCCAGGAATGCATTCATTTATTCTACGTTGCTTAATTTATTGGCGTTTAACTGTTGTTAATAATTTCTGTTCCTTGGTGTTTGTCGTGATCTCTCCCCTTTCATAATTTTATTAATTTGGGTCCTCTGTCTTTTCTTTTGGATTAGTTTGGCCAGTGGTTTATTGATCTTATTGATTCTTTCAAAGAACCAGCTTCTAGTTTCATTGATATGTTCTACTATATCTAGTTTCTATCTCATTGATATCTGCTCTGATCTTGATTATTTCCCTTCTTGTGCATGGGTTGGCTTAATTTATTGTTGGTTTTTCAGTTCTTTAAGGTGTAAAGAGAGCTGGTGTATTCTGGCTTTTTCAATTCTTTGAGTGAGGCTTGGATGGCTATATATTTCCCTCTTAGGACTGCCTTTGCATATCCAATGGGTTTTGGACTGATGTGTCTTCATTCTCATTGGTTTCCATGAATTGTTTAAGTTCTTCTTTGACTTCCTGGTTGGTTCAAACATTCCTAAGCAGGGTGGTCTTTAGCTTCTAAGTGTTTGAATTCCTTCTAAACTTTTTCTTGTTGTTGAGTTCCAGTTTCAAAGCATTGTGGTCTGAGAATATGCAGAGAATAATTTCAATCTTTTGGTATCAATGGAGCCCTGATTTGTGACCCCAGTGTGTGGTCTATTCTGGAGAAAGAGCTTGAGAAGAATGAGTGTTCTGTTGTTTTAGGGTGGAATGTTCTATATATATCTATGAGGTCCATCTAGTCCAATGTGTCATCCAAAGCTCTTGTTTCTTTTTCTTTTTTATGTCTCAGTAAAAAAACAATCTTTATTTAAAAATATATGTAATGGGGACACCTGGGTGGCTCAGTTGGTTAAGCAGCTGCCTTCGGCTCAGGTCATGATCCCAATGTCCTGGGATCGAGTCCCACATCGGGCTCCTTGCTCAGCAGGGAGCCTGCTTCTCCCTCTGCCTCTGCCTACCACTCTGTCTGCCTGTGCTCTCTCTCTCTCTCTCTCTCTCTCTCGCTGACAAATAAATTTAAAAAAAATTAAAAATATATGTAATGAAAAAAACTTTGTAATGGACAGAAGTAAGTACATCAAATGTTAACAGTGATATACTTTAAGTTGTCACATTTTTTTTCTATTTTTTAAATATTTTTCTGTATTCTCATCTTACATCAAAGCTCTTGTTTTTGTTTTTGTTTTTTATCAATTTTCTGTTTGGATGATCTGTTACTGACAGTGATGTGTTTAGATCCCCTACTATTAATGTGTTCATATCAGTATGACTTTTTTTTTTTTTATTTAACAGTTGGCTTATGTAGTTGACTGCTCCCATACTGGGGGCATAAATATTTACAATTGTTAGATCTTCTTGGTGGATAGACCCTTTAATAATGATGTAGTGTCCTTCTTTATCTCTCACTATAGTGTTTAGTTTAAAATCTAATTTATCTGAAATGAAAATCACTACCCCAGCTTTCTTTTGAGGCCCATTGGCATGAAGGATGCTTCTCCATCCCTTCACTTTCAGTCTGAATGTATCTTTAGGTTCTAAATGTCTCTTGTAGACTGCATATGGATGGGTCCTGTCATTTTATCCAATCTGCAACCCTGTGCCGTTTTATAGGAGCATTTAGGCCATTTACGTTTTGAGTGATTATTGAAAGATATGTTTTTAGGATATCATGTTGCCTGTGAAGTTCTTGTTTCTATAGATTGTCTCTGTAAATTTTTGGTCTATGTCATTCTTGGGTTCTTTTTTCTTTTATAGAACCCCCCTTAATATTTCTTGTAGTGCCAGCTCGGTGGTCACATACTCTTTTAAACCTTGACGGTCTTGGAAGCTTTTTATCTCTCCATCCATTTTGTGTATTTATTTGACAGACAGAGATCACAAGTAGGCAGAGATGTAGGCAGAGAGAGAGAGAAGGGGAAGCAGGCTCCCTGCTGAGCAGAGAGCCCGATGTGGGGCTTGATCCCAGGACCTCGGGATCAGGACCTGAGCTGAAGGCAGAGGCCTTAACCCACTGAGCCACCCAGGCTCCCCTCTCCATCCATTTTGAATGTCAACCTTGCTGGATAAAGTATTTTTGACTGCATGTTCTTCTCATTTAGTGTTCTGAATATGTTTTGCCAGCCCTTTCCGGCTTGCCAGGTTTCTGTGGACAGGTCTGACGTTATTCTGATGGAACTTCCTCTGTAAGTAAGGAATCTCTGCCCCTTAGTTGCCCTCAGATGCTCTTGTCTAAAATTATGATTCATGTGGGGATGCCTGGGTGGCTCAGTTGGTTAAGCAGCTAGTTTCGTCTCAGATCATGATCCCAGCGTCCTGGGATCGAGTCCCACATCAGGCTCCTTGCTTGGCAGGGAGCCTGCTTCTCCCTCTGCCTCTGCCTGCCACACTGTCTACCTGTGCTGGCTCTCTCTCTCTGACAAATAAATAAATAAAATCTTTAAAATAAAATAAAAATAAAATTATGATTCATGTGTTTCACAATTAAGTGCCTTGAGGTCTTTCTAGATTCTTGGTAGGTGTTCTTTCTGCCTCTAGGACACAAAAGCTGGTTCCATTCCCCAGATTGGGAAAATTTTCATCCAGTATTTGTTCTACTATATCTTCTAGTCTTCTTTTTCCACCCCCTTAGGGATCCTAATAATTCTGACATTGGAACATTTCATGGCATCATTTATTTTCCTAATTCTGTTTTCATGGCTTCTAAGCTGTGTGTTCCATGTCTTCTCCTGATTCTTTTTCTCTATCAGTTTGTCCTCTAGATCACTAATTCTGTCTTCTGCCTCGGTTATCCTAGCTGTTAGAATATATTAGTTTTTTTTTTAAGATTTTATTTATTTTATTTGTCAGAGAGAGTGAGCACGGGCAGACAGAGTGGCAGGCAGAGGCAGAAGAAGAAGAAGCAGGCTCCCCACTGAGCAAGGAGCCCAATGTGGGACTCGATCCCAGGATGCTGGGATCATGACCCAAGCCGAAGGCAGCCGCTTAACCAACTGAGCCACCCAGGCGTCCCTAGAATATATTAGTTTTATTGAGTGCAGTTACCATCTCTAACCCTACAATTTAATCACAGTATTATTGACCATATGCCTATACAGTACTTGTCATCATTATGACTTATTCTATAATTGGGAATTTGAACTTCTTAATCCCTTCATCAATTTCATCCATCACTCCAAACCCCTCCCCTCTGGCAAGCACGAGTTTTTTCCTCTGTATTTATGATACTGCTTGTTTTGGGTGTTTTTTTTTAATTTGTTTTGTTTTTTTAGATGCCATAAAGCACTGAAATCATATGGTGTTTATCTTATTTCAGTTAGCATAAAACCTTCTAGTTCCATCCATGTTGTTGCAAATAGCAAAATCTTATTCTTTTTTTAATATCTGATTAATATTCCATACACATACACACAAACACACCCCAGATCTTCTTTATCCATCTATCTATCAATGGACACTTAGGTTTCTTCTCTAACTTAACTATTGTAGATAATGATGCAGTAAACATGGGGAGAAGGGCATATATCTATTTGAATTGGTGATTTCATTTTCTTTGGGTAAATATCCAGTAGTAGAATTATTGGATCATATGGTATTTCTATTTATTATTTTTGAGGAACCTCCATACTGTTTCCCATAGTAATTGTACCAATTTATATTTCCACCAACAGTGCACAAGGGTTCCCTTTTCTCCACATCCTCAGCAACACTATTTTTTTGTCTTTTTGATACTAACCATTCTGACAGGTATAAAGTCATATTTCTTTATGGTTTTGGTTTGTATTCCCTGATGATTAATGATACAGAGCATCTTTTCATATGTCTGTTAGTCATATATGTCTTTTTGTAGAAAATGCCTATTCAGGTCCTCTGACCATTTTTCAATTGAGTTGTATTAATTTTGGGAATTAACTCCTTATCAGATATATCATTTGCAAATATCTTTTTTTTAAGATTTCGTTTACTTATTTGACAGAGAGAGAACAACTAGGCAGAGCAACAGGTAGAGGGAGAGGAAGAAGCAGGCTCTCCACTGAGCAGGGAGCCTGATGCGGGGCTCAATCCCAGAACCCTGGGACCATGACCTGAGCTGAAGGGATCTGCTTAACTGACTGAGCCACCCAGGCGCCCCTGCAAGTATCTTCTTTTATTCAGTAGGCTGCTCTTTCATTTTCTTCATGGTTCCTTCTCTGTGTAGAAGCTTTTTATTGTGGTATAGTCCTGATAGTTATATTTTTGCTTTTCTTTCCCTTGCCTGAGGAGTCATATCTAAAAAAATGTTGCTAAGGATGTGTAAGAGATTACTGCCTGTGTTTTCTTTTAGGAGCTTTCTGACTTCATGTCTCATATTTAGGTCTTTAATTCATTTTATGTTTGTATATAATAAAGTAGTCCAGTTTCATTCTCTTCCATGTAGCTGTCCAGTTTCCCAACACCATTTATTTAAGAGATGGCCTTTTCTCCATTATATATTCTTGCATCCTTTTTTATAGATTGACCATGTATGTTTTTTTTTTTAACTGTCATAACAAACTCATTGGATCTCTAGAAAATAACCAAAGATTTATAACAACCCAGTAAATGCTGAATTGAGAAAACGGCAACTTAAAAATGGTAGAGGAGCTTTGCGGTATTTTATTTGCCCTTGATTCACCCACTTCCCATTCTCAGTGATGTTCTTAAAGATGACAGCCTAAGTTTCCAGTGTAGAACCTGATCCTTGGCTTCAGAGGAGTCACAGTGATCTCGTTCTCAATGAGTTGTGTTTGTTTTAATTTTTGAGTATAATTGATACACAGTGTTAACATTAGTTTCAGGTGTACAACATAGTGATTCAGTTTTTCTACATTATGTTATATAAGTGTGGGTTTATTTCTGGGATCATTATTCTGCTCCATTATTTGTCTATTTTTGTAACAGTGTCATGCTGTTTTGATTATGACATTTGTAGCATATCTTAAAATCTGGGATTGCGAAATCCTCCAGCTCTGTTCTTTCTTAAGGTTGCTTGGCTATTTGGGGTGTTTTGTGGTTTCATATATTAATTTGTTCTAACAATTCATTTGTCTACTTCTGTGAAAAGTATGGGTAAGGTTTGCATAGAATCTGTAGATCACTTTGGGGTAACATGGACATTTTAACAATATTATCCCAATCTATGAGCATGGTATATCTTTCAGTTTGTTTGTGTCATCTTTAATTTCAATGTTTTATAGTTTTCAGTATACAAGCGTTTCATCTCTGGTTAAATTTATTCTTAGGTATTTTATTTTTTTCTGGTGCAACTGTAAGTGAGATTGTTACCTTAATTTCTCTTTCTGCTACTTGGTTATTAAGTATATAGAAACAGCAATATATTTAGTATATTAAATACTAAATTAAACAGTAAATTAAGTTTACTGAATTCATTTATTCTAGTAGATTTTTGAGAGTATTTAGTGTTTTCTATATATAGTATCATGTAGTCTGCATATACTGGTAGTTTTACTTCTTACTTGCCAATTTGGATGTTGTTTTTTTCTTCTTATTGTCTGATCACTGTGGCTAAGACTGCTAGTACTATATTGAATAAAAGTGGCAAGAGTGGATATCCATCCTTGTCTTGTCCTTGATCTTAGAGGAACTTAGTTGTTCACCATTGAGTATGATGTTAACTGTGGGCTTGTCATATATGGCTTTATTATGTTCCCTTCAAACACAAATTCTCTCTTTGTAGAGAGTTTTTATCATAAATGGATGTTGAATTTTGTCATATGCTTTTTCTGCATCTATTGAGATATGATATTTATCCTTCATTTTTTAACGTGATGTATCATGTTGATTGATTTGCAGATATCAAACCATCCTTGCATCCCTGAATCAAATCTCATTTGTTCATGTTGAGTGATCCTTTTAATATATTGTTGAATGCAGTTTGATAAAATTTCGATTTTTTAAAAAAGATTTTATTTATTTGTTTGACAGAGAGAGAGACAGCGAGAGAGGGAACACAAGCAGAGGGAGTGGGAGAGAGAGAAGGCTTCCTGTGGAGCAGGGAGCCTGATGCGGGACCAGATCCCAGGACTCTGGGACCATGACCCAAGCCGAAGGCAGACGCTTAATGACTGAGCCACCCAGGCGCCCCAAATTTTGATTTTTTTACAGCTATGTTCACCAAGTAGGTTTTTGTTTGTTTGTTTTGTAGTGTCTTTAGTTTTGGTATCAGGGTAATGCTGGCCTCTTAGAATAAATTTGGAAGCTTTCCTTCCTCTTATTTTTTGAACTAATTTGAGAAGAATAGGTATTAGCTCTTCTCCAAATGTTTGGTAGAATTCACTTGTGGAGATATCTGGTCCTGGACTTTCTATCGTTTTTTGATTACTAATTCAATTTCATTGCTAGTAGGTGATCTGTTCTGTGATTTTCTATTTCTTCTTGATTCAGTTTTGGAAAATTATGTGTTTCTAGGAATTCATCCATTTCTTCTTGGTTGTCGAATTTTTGGTATATACTTTTTCATATTGGTCCCTTACAATCCTTTGTATTTCTGTGGTGTCAGTATAACTTCCCTCTCATTTCTGATTTTATTCAAGTCCTCTTTTTCTTGATGGGTCTGGCTAAAGGTTTATCAATTTTATCTTTCCAAAGAACTAGCTCTTTCTTCTTTCTTTCTTTTTGTAGAAAATGCCTATTCAGGTCCTCTGCCCATTTTTCAATTGGATCACTGATCTTTCTTCTCTCTCTCTTTTGGTCCCTATTTCATTTATTTCTCCTTTCATCTTTATTATTTCCTTCTTCCTACCAACTTTGGGCTTTGTTATTTTTCTACTTCCTTTTTGTGTAAAGTTAGAGATTTCCCTTGTTTCTTGAGATTTGAGATAGACCTGTACAACTGTAAACTTCCCTCTAAGAACTGTTTTCACTGTGTCCCAAAGATTTTGGACTGTTATGTTTTCATTTTCATTTGTTTCCATGTATTCTTTTTTAACTTCCTCTCTCTCTTCACCCTTTGGTTGTTTAGTAGCCTGTTGTTCAGCTTCCACATATTTGTAGGTTTTTTCTAGGTTTTTTTTTTCCTCCACTTGTAACTGATTTCTACTTTAATATTGTTGTGGTCAGAAAAGATCTTTGATATGATTTCAGTATTCTTAAATTTATTGAGATTTGTTTTGTAGTGTAACATGTGATCTATCCTGGAGAATGTTCCTATTGTTGTGGTCAGAAAAGATCTTTGATATGATTTCAGTATTCTTAAATTTATTGAGATTTGTTTTGTAGTGTAACATGTGATCTATCCTGGAGAATGTTCCATGTGCACTTGAAAAGAATGTATATTCTGCTGCTTTGGGATGGAATGTCCTATATTTCTGTTAACTTCATCTAGTCTAATATGTCATTCAAAGCCACTACTTCTTTATTGATTTTCTGTCTGGATGATCTATCTATTGAGGTAAATCAGATGTTAAAGCCCCCTACTATTATTGTATTACTGACAATTTCTTCCTTTATATCTGTTAATATTTGCTTTATGTATTCAGGGGCTCCAATGTTAAGTGCAGAGATATTCATAACATATATTTTCTTGTTGGATTGATCCATTTATCATTAATGCCCTTCTTTGTCTCTTGTGAGTCTTTGTCTTAAAGTCTTTTTTGTCTGATATAAATACGGTGCTTTTTCTTCACCTCCATTTGCCTGGAATGTCTTTTTCCATCCCTTTACTTTTAGTCTATATGTGTCATTAAGTCTGAAACAAGGCTTTTGTAGGCAGCATATAGATGGGTCTTTTTTTTTTTTTTAATCCCATTCAGTTACCCTATGTCTTTTGATTGGAGCATTTAGGCCATGTAATTATTGGTAGGTATGTAATTATTGCCATTTTATTAATTGTTTTCTCATTATTTTTGTAGTTTTCCCCTGCTCCTTTTCTTCCTTGTAATTGAGGACTCTCTTTAGTATTACACTTGGATTCCTTTCTCTTTATTTTGTGGTGTATCTATTAGAGTTTGCTGGCATGTCATTACCATGAGGTTCATATAAAACATCCCAAGTATACAGCAATCTATATTAAGCTATCTTAAGTTGATGGTCACTTAAGTTTAAACAAATTCTCAACTAGATTTTTATTTCTTACATCCACACTTTATGTATAGGTCATATTTTACATCTTTTTGTTTCTCTAGTTTCTTAAATGTCATTGATTTTACTACTTTTGTCTTTTAACCTTCACACTAGTTTTATTATTGTATGTTTGCTTTTACTCATACTTTTTGTTTTCACAGTTTCCTTCTAATTATGACCTTCGTTTTTTACTTAAGGAATCCCTAGAACATTTCTAGTAATACTGGTTTAGTGGTGATGAACTCCTTTGATGTATGCCTGAGAAACTCCTTTTCCCTCCTTCAATTTTGAATGATCATCTTGTCATGTAGAATATTCTTGATTGTAGTTTTTTCCTTTCAGCCCTTTGAATATATCACTCCACTTGCTTCTAGCTTGCGGTTTCCACTGAAAATAGCTGATAAACTCATGGGGTTTCCCTTGTACATAACTAGTTGTTTCTTTCTTGCTGCTTTTAAGAGTGTGTATTTAATTTTTGACATTTTTTTTTAAGATTTTATTTATTTATTTGACAGAGATCACAAGTAGGCAGAGAGGCAGGCAGAGAAAGAGGAGGATGCAGGCTCCCCGCCGAACAGAGAGCCCAATGTGGGGCTCGATCCCAGGATCCTGAGATCATGATCTGAGCCGAAGGCAGAGGCGTAACCCACTGAGCCACCCAGGCACCCCAATCTTTGACATTTTAATTAGAGTATATCTTGGTGTGGATCTCCTTGGGTTCACCTTATTTGGGGTTCTCTGTGTTTCCTGGACGTATTTCCTTCCCAAGATGAGAGAAGTTTTCAGCTATTACTCAAGTAAGCTTTGTGCCTCCTTCTCTCTCCCCAACCTCCCTTCTCTTTCTGGGTCTTCTATAACGTTCAAGTTGGTACACTTCAAACTATCATAGAGATCCATTAACCCATCCACTTTTGTTTTCTTTTTGATGTTCAGTTTGCATGCTTTCCATTACGCTTTCAGATTGCTGATCCATTCTTTGCATCCTCCATTCTACTATTGATTCCCTCTGGTGTATTTGTCACCAGTTATTCTTCAACGATGATTGGTTCTCTTGTATAATTTCCATCTCTATGTGAAAGCCCACTCATCCATTCTTCTCTGAAGTCCAATAACCATCGTTATGCCCATTACTTTGTACACTGTATCAGGTGGATTGCTTATCTGTTTTTTTTTCTGAGGGTATTGCTTTTTCATTTGGAGCATATTCCTGTCTCATTTTGTTTGACTTTCTGTATTTCTATAAATTAGGCAGAACAGCAGCTTTTCCAAGACTTGAAGGAATGGCCTTGTGTATGGTCAGCCCAGGCCTGTTTACTTTGGTTAGCTGGCTAGAACTGTAGCAGGTACAGGCTGGGGGCTCTAAGGCACTCAGCACTGGGGTAGTCCTAGTGGGATGGCTACAACTGAAGTGGGCACAGGCGGGGAGGCAGGGGATGGGGGAGGTTCTCAGGGCACTCTGCACAGGACACAGCCAGAGCCAAAGTGGGTGAAGACTTGTGCAAAGGGTTCCCAGGGTACTTCACTCTGGGAGTGCCTAGCTGTGATAACTGGAGCTGACGTGTGCCAGGCTGGGAGGTCTTCAGGGCACTCCTTCCCCAGGGGTTCTGGCAAAACAACTTGAGCCAAACAGATTCAGGCCAGGAGTGTTCTGGGATGCTTTGCACCATGGTGAGAGAGGTGTACCTATGGTGGGTGATATTCTGGGGTGTCCCAGCATATGCTGTACTGGGGCCACCTTGTACAGTCTCTTTTAGGGGATGGCCCAGATCCTGCTTCCATCTGCACTATCAAGATGGAGGGGAGATGTAAGCTGTGGTACTCACCTGCCTCTCGGACCCCAAAGTGCATTCTGCAGCTCCCTCACTGGTAGAGCTCTAGGGCTGGTTCCTTTATATTCTAGTTGCTCTTGAAACTGTGTTTTATTTTTTTTCTGTGGTCCCAGAGTGGCCAGGGCTGGTGTGGTCTAGGGATCCAGGGCTTGCTGAGGGCAGTGGGGTGGCTAGGGCACCCAGACTCTGCTCCTTTCTGTGCTATTTATATTTATATAAATATATATAAGGTGGAGGGGGAATATAAACAGTGGCACTGTCTAGCTTCTCCAGCATCCCACTGTTTGGTGGAAGGTTAGTTCCGTTATATTCTCATTGCCCTTTTAAGCCAGTTTTTCTGTCCCCCAGGACAGAAAAATCTACTCACAGTCCCTTAGTAGTCTCCTCCCTCCCCAATGCAGTTCACAGCATTGGGATTGGGGGTTCTTGTTACCATGTCTTCTGTCATTGTCTATGTGGTCCTGACAACCCCTGTTGTGCAGGATTTGTTCCGTCAGCCCTCAGTTGTTTTTTGGAAGGAACTGCTATGCAGATTGGCATAGACTTGTAGACTTGTGTCCATCGAAGAGAAGAGATGAGGGTCTTCCTGTGCTATCATTTTGGATCCTCTTGAAATGCATTCTTCTACCTCTCTCACTGCTCTCAGAATGGGAAGAACTAATTCCTTCAAATGTACCCCCATCCAATTTTCTTCTTCAACCAGTCTTAAGTCCTATCACTGCCTCCTACCCCCACCCCAAAGTTCTGAACATTTTGACAAATCCTGTGTGACTACCAACTCAAATTCTATTGCTTAGCCTGGCTCCTCAGCCCCAAAGCTACCTTCTTCCCCCTCCCCCAGTCTTATTTACCATTATTCTATTTCCCCTGATGCTCTCCAAATTGTTCCTGTCCTTCTCTAAATTCTTCCCTTCCATGTGAAATGCCTTTTCACTATCACAACTTTCAGAAATCCCATCCACCCTTCAGGCTACCCTGACCCTGCTCCCTTCTCCATTTCCCTTAGTGCTTGGTTTTACTGGAACCAAATTTGACCTTTTATTTAATTCTTCTACTGAAAGCAAGCTACCCATTCTGCAAATACAATAAGAAATAATTTTAAGTTAAAACACCAAATTTATTGCATAATATTGAACTATATGCACACACATAGAAAATAAACATTTCATATAACTGTATATCTTTTTTTAATCTTGTATTATAAAGACTGAAAAAACTACCAATTTAGCAATTGAAATAAGTTTTAAAAACAAAAAAAAAGCAAAAATCTACATCCTTCATTGAGATCTGATGCTATATCACGGTTCATAAATACTTCATTTTATATAAATAAGTCTTTCCTCTAGTGACTAGGAATTTAAAATTAGGCTGACATGGATTCTTTGATCATGTAGAATTTTCTTATCCCATGATGAAGAAGGTTGAGCATGTCATTATTTTTGATACATATATTTGCTCTAAACACAATCCCCCCCCCTGAAATCCCACTGTAAACAAACATTTCAAATGCAATAAACAAAAGTCCCATAGTAAAGAATGTCCTTAAGTGTTAGCAATTAGGGAAAAGGAAAAAAAAATAGAAATTTTACAATTTAAATAGAAATTAAAAAAATAGACCGCATGCATCCACTAGAAGGACAGGATGGGAGCATTAAGTCAGGAAACAATGGGATGAAGTGAGTAAGAGAGAAAGGGAAGGAGAGGAAGGAGAGAGGAAGAGGCAGAGGGCATAAATTTACAGGGAAAGAGAACAAGAAATTTTTAATTCTACTTTCCTTGGAGAAGATACTCTTAAAAAAAGTAATGCAACTTGCTCCAGAAGCGAGATAACTGAAGGAGTAGGGGTCTATTACCTCACCTTATTGTTGAAGGGACTTGGCTGAACAAAACAAAATTTGGCTCAGCTAAAATGCTGAGCTGCTCTGCATGTCTCTAAGCAGGTCCAGGAATAGGCAGAGCCAGGTGGAGACTGCTAGTCCCTCAACAACTTCTTGTTAAAGCAAGATCTGTTCATAAAGGCTCCCATGAATTCTCAAGAGTTCAGCCAAAATAATGAAATAAGGGCCCCAGATTCAGCTTGCTGGACTTGGGACTTTCTGAAGTAGTCCTTGCCTCCTTAGTCCTTAGAGCAGGGCTGCAACAAGCCAGGAGCATGTCCACATCTGCAGAGAGAGGAGCCGTTCTGCACGTGCAGGTGAGAAAAGGTACATCAGTCCAAATCATTCTTGCAGAGGAAGGAGAGGGACAGGAAGCACTGTGAGGAAACAGCAGGGCTGAGAGAGACATTTGGGAAATGAGAGGTTAAAAACCCACTGCCATTTTTTCCAGCAGAGTGCAACATATTCACAAGTGCAAGGAACACCACTAGGTAATTTGGTTTAAAAACAAAAATGCCAATTTTTTACCCCCATCCCCAACCCCTGATTTTTCAGAAAGGCTGCTTCCTGTTCACAAGCCTAGAAACACATCAACCAGGTTCAGGATTCAGAAGTCCCAACCCACTCAGACGATAAAAAAATAGAACTCCCTTCCCACGGTTTTCTGTATGGGCCTCCATGTGGACACTGAGGAAGGGAGAGAAATCTGGGGCACACTGGGGAGCCTCAAGCCAAACTAAACCCTTCATAGTTGTCAAGGGCCTGGGTCAGCCGTGCGCTCAGGATCTCTTTGCTGCTGTATTTGGGGAGATCAAGAAGGTTGTAGCAAGTGTGGGCCACAGGCAGGTACTCCTCGCCACTGGCTGTGGACTGGATGACAATCTGCAGGCTCGCCATGCCATAGATAGGAATGCGATCGCTGCCGGTCAGGAACACTGAGGAGAAAGGGAAAGAGCATTACCAGCTATGCAGCCCAGGAGCTGCTCTCTGGAGCCCCGCACAAAAGGAGAGCAAGGCATGACACCTTGTGGCTCAAATGAGAAGTACACTTCTAGGTGCCAATATGGATGGCATGAATATTCACCTATGCTTGTTCTGCATTTCAAATCCTGGCGCGGGGGCGGGGGGGGGGGGGGGGGGGAGTTGTTATATGGATAAAAATTCTGTTTTTCACTAGTTCATTTCAGATCCTGATTATATACACACGGACACAAATCATCCATCTAAATGAAAGATGCCCTAAAATGCCCTCAAATTAAAAATGGCCTCAAATGTATGTCCTCATAAATGTTAGGAGCTTTCACAAAATCAGAGAGGAAAGGAATTCCTGACATAGGTAGAGGGCTGATGTCAGAGGGAATCCAGGAAGAAGACCATCATCTTTGGGACTTTAAGGTCTCCTCTGGCCAAGGGTCTGGTGTCTATACGCATCCCGAGCTAGGGAATATCCATTTGGTATCTGTTCCTTTCCCTAAAATTCTTAAACCCAAAGAGCAACAATGATGTTATGTTAGACATTTCACTCTTGTAACACACTGTGACTTGGCAAAAAAATAAAGAAAGAAAGAATAAAAGAGGGAGAGACAGAAAGAGGCCAACGCAGCTGTCTTCCCATGTTTTCTAGCAATACATAACCTCAGAGTTAAATTGCTGGAATTACTACAAACAAGTTATTGGTTAAGGAGCACTTTCAAAAAACCTATTACCTGAGGCCGTGGTATATAAACATTGTTGCCAATATCTGTAGAGTTACTAAAAATTTCCACAAGTCTAATGATCTCTGAACAGAAAAAACTCTTCTAAGAAATCTCCATGGCTACACTCCTCTTAGTTGTTAGAGCCCTACAAGCTCCTTAACCTGTCATTTGACAAGCCTTAACCAGTCATTTGACTTATAGGCCACTGTTCATAAGAGCCAATGGAACTAGGCAGAGGAGAAGTAAGGCTTTTTTTTTTTTAAGCACTCTTGATTGAGCCTGCCCCCCCCCCACTTCCTCTCATCCTTACTCGGGAGCAGTAGAATCTGGAGGTACATCTTGCATTAATATTAAGATATGCTCATGTTTATAAAGCAAAAGGGACTGCCTTTTGAATCATGTTGTTTTATTTTATATAAACAAAAACTGTATATTATTCACTGGCAAATTTCTGACTTCGATTATATACAGACACAAAGATTACAACTATTGTTGAAAGGCTGAATGTGTTGACATAAATTGGGTTTCATTCTCCTTTCCGAATATATTACCCTTCTCAAATGTCCCCTAGCCAGTCACAAAGGACCATATCTTGTATGATTCCATTTATGTGACATGTCCCAAACAGGCACATCCAGAGAGCCAGAAAACAGATGGTAAGGGGGGCCGGGTGGGGTGAGAGGTCAGGAGGAAATGGGGAATGACTACTACTGAGTTCAAGATATCTTTCTGAGGTGACAAACATGTTCTACAAATTACTGACAGGATCACATCTCTGTGAATATACTAAAATCCACTGAATTATACACTTTAGTTGGGTGGACTGTATGCTTTGTGGATCATATCTCAATAAAGCTATTCTAAACCCTATCTCCCCAGTTACATCTGTAACAGACACTGCAAAATTTTCAAAAGCCTAGAGAGATAAGGGAACTTAATCCAATTAGATTCTGTCAATGTCATATTTCATAATACTCACATATAAAATAACTAATATTTTAAAAGCAACTGAAAATCAGCAAAATGCTTTTCTTTCTTTCATGCAATACATCCTATTAGGCAACAAATAAGGAAGTACCACCTATGTTTGCCTTGTCTCATTAAGACAAGAAGTGGAAATATACTTCCCTCACTTACTCTTTCATTTACAAGAGCTGACCTTGGCCTGGAGGGTAGATCATCCTCCACCACAGGCCACACTAACGCATGGACAAGCACCGCGTTAACATGACCAATACTTACAGAGAAACTTCTTCTTCTTTTCCAATGGAAACTCATGAAATGTTTCCCAAAATAGTTTCACAGTGGGATGTGTGGCTGAGTAATCACCCTTGTAGATGGCAGTCTGCCCAAAAGAGACAAAGAAAAACCCATCTTAAAGAAGAAGGTTATAGAGGACATACATTTGTGCACCGCTTGCAGTGGAGAGGAGGAAATAACCACCGAGATTAGGAGGCCTCCATTGCCCCCTCAACCACAGACCACCTGGAAAGAGACTAGGCTCTGGGCCCAACTGGCAGCCCACCGGCTGCTTCCTCGGAGGTAGGCGAGAATTCTACCACTGAACCACCAATGCTGCTTCCTCGGAGGTAAAGACAGTACCATCCACACTCACCTCTTCGAGCTCCTGCCAGTTGTAGTTGCTGTTCCCCACCATCATAGCCCGCAGCTCGGAAGGCTGGAAGAGCTCAAGCACCTTGCCACCACACACCTTCAGGAAGCCACTGGAGAAGGCTGTGTACCATTCGTGAACTGAGATTTGGAAGACGTAATTCACATAAGCATCCACGAACTCCTGCCTGCCAGAAGCCCAAAGAAACAGAATAGGGTTAGCCCGAAATCTTGTAGAAGTTCTGGGGTGGAGAAAGATGAAAATGGGATTTCATCAAACTCTCACACCAGGAAGCATCCCGGAGATTACCAGCCAGCCCGAGGATTCCTCCAGTGTCTCAGGTGATCCGGGGGCAGAGGAGACTGGCGGAAAGGGGGGGAGGCCAGGCAGGTGGGACCACTTTACCTGAGGAGCTCATGCTCATCTTGCTTACTGTGCTTCTTAAAATTTAGTTTGGAAAAAAAACAGACTTTTTCTGCTTTAGTATATGTGCTGCCGAAGTGAGCATGACTTTTTCTGCTTTAATGTCTGAGATAACAATTCTAGGCTGCCTCCCTTCTCTTCAGAAATGAGCAAAGTTAAACCATGTGCTACTGGAATCCTCACCTATTCTAAAAGGTAATTTCCAAACTCCTTCCTGGAAAGGACTGTCTTGTACAATGGCCTCCAGCTCATTAATAATCAGTCAAATGCAAATTAAGACAGTGATTTCCTGCAAGTCGGACTCACAGCAAGCCAGCTTCCTGGACTGCTTACTGTAGGTAAGGGGCTGGTTTCCTGGGCACGTGTCTGCAAGCTGCAGGTCAGAGTTCTATTTGTGTGTACAGTCTGGCCATCATCTGTATGCATTCAGTCTCCCCTAGTGGGAAATGTCAACTGTGAACTGAGACGTAAACATCTGGGAGAATAAGTTGCCAACATCTGGAAAAAGCTGAAACTGTAAATACCCTTTAACTGAGCTACTCCCCTACCAGGCGGCGGCCCAGAGAGAGTGCATGAGACAAATACACAGATGTTCACCGCAGCATTATTTTTTTGTAATATAGAGAATTGGAAGACACAAAACTAAATATCCATTAATATGAGAATGGACCAAAAAAAAAGATGATATGGTTGTAAGACAGGAACCATAAAGCACAGCATTTTGATGGAGTTAACTAGGCCCATATTTATCCAAATGAACAGAATCTCAAGATCAGTATTTGAGGGAAACCCAAGTTTTTGATTGTTAGGTACACTATGATAGCATTTACATAAGTTGTTTTTTTACATTTTTTTCCCTGCCATCAGTCCCATCTTGAATCAATTAACTGCATCAGATGCAACCAAAGGACCAACTACTGACTGCTCAGTCAGTGGGATGGCACCACTCAGTGGTTTGTTTTTTTAACATTTGTAACAATACTAACTATAAGAGGTGGTGGCTCTGCTACTTACATCTTATGACCCTGGGGTAAATTATTTAATCTCTCTGTGCCTCAATCCCTTCACCTGTAAAATGGGAAAAATAAGAGTATATAACCCAAAGAACTGTTACAAAAAATAATGAGTTAGTACATGTAAAGTTCTTAGAACCAAGGCTGCTTTGTAAATATTAGTAATGATTATTATATGGTTTAAGGCTATAAAATCTTGTTTATTATGAGTGTGAAATTATATATACGCTGTAGGTAAGAAATGTGGGGTACTTTTTAAAATAAAAGCTATAATTAATTGGTCTTAATACACGCATTATAAACATATAAAAACAGGAAAGAGCAGGCATCGACTTCATCAGTGTTTTGCCAGTGTGAGAAAGGAAGGTAGAAAAGCGGGAAGGGAGTAAAAGGATGCACGGGAATCTCGGTCATTGTTTTATTATTTTTTTTAAGATTGTATTTATTTATTTCAGAGAGATAGAGTGAGAGAGAGCATGAGAGGGGAGAAGGTCAGAGGGAGAAGCAGACTCCCCGTGGAGCTGGGAGCCCGATGTGGGACTCGATCCGGGACTCCGGGATCATGACCTGAGCTGAAGGCAGTTGCTTAACTAACTGAGCCACCCAGGCGCCCTCGGTCATTGTTTTATTACAACATCTGAAGCAAACACCATTTACTCTGGTTAATAGATACAAAGATGTCTGTCACTTTAGTCTGTACTTTTCTGTATTTTACAATTTTTTCCTAAAAATTAAAAAAAAAGCTGACATGAAGACAGATTCCTTTCTACTTATCCTTCACTGTAGTATCGTACTTCATAAAACTACCCTTGAACTTCTTCCAGGACCACCACCCCTAACTAGCCACCAGGCATGTCACACCACGGAGCAGAGAAGCAGACAGGGGTTCAAATCCAGGCTCTGCCATGTCCTCTATGCTAACTACGAAGCCTCTCTTTTCTCATCTTTAAAATGGGGTGAATGTTCAGCTTTTTTCAATAAAAGCTACTAACACAGAAAGATGATTACACATCTTTACCACAGATTCTCCAAGTTTCTCACACCGCATCTGATGGACTACGTTCTCAAGACCCACTGGATAAAACTAAGAGGACTTTCCTGGAACAACTGCCTCAGAGAATCACCATCAACATGATTGCTTTTATTATAGATGGTGATGGTTAATTTTATGTGTCGACTTGCCTAGGCTACAGTAATCAGTTAACTTAGTCTAACACCAGTCAAGATAGTGCCGTGAAGGTATTTTTTAGATAGGATTAACATCTGTATCAGGAGATGTTGAGTAAAGCCGATCAGTTTTCATGAAGTGGGGGGCCCTCATCCAATCAGCTGAAGGCCTCAAAAGCCTGAGGTCCTCCACACCCTCCGAAAAGGAAAGACTCTGGCATCTACACTGCAGCCTCCATTCCTGCCAAAATTTCCAGCCCAAGAGCCAGCCTCACAATCACATGGTACCCAAGGATCAGTCTCTTTGTCTGTCTTTCTTTTCTCTATATATGTATGTATATACACACACATATGTGGCCTTGGAGCTGGGGCTGCACTGTTTTCCTGCCTACAGACTCTAACAGAAGCACCAGCCCTTCCTGAGCCTCCAGCCTGCCTGCCTTTGCACTAGAACTACAACCACCAGCTCTCCCGGGTCTGCAGCCTGCTGACTGCAGCTCCCAGGCCTTGTCTGCCCACCCGTATGTACATGAAATGTGCACACACTGCTCCCTACTGGTTCTGGTTCCCTGGAGAAGCCTGATACATCATGCAGACATCATCTAAATTGGGTATGGGTGAGCCTGGGAGTTTGATTAATCCTGAGGTAAAATTCTTCCACAGCTGTGAACCTGCATGGGGTGTGTGTATGTGTGTACCTGTGTAAGTATATATGCATGTATATACATCTCCCACTGGCTCTGTTTCTCTGGAGAAGCCTAATACAGATTTTCATACCAGGAAGTGTGTACTATAATAGCAACTACCTATAAATGTAGAATGACTGTGGAATTGGGTAACAGGTAGAGGCTGTCAGAGTTTTGAGGCAATTGATAGAAAAAGCCTAAACTGCCTTGAAGAGACAGTTGATAGAAACAGCAAAGGAGATCCTGGTGAAGGCTCAGAATGAAAAGAGGAGAGCTGTAGTGAAAGTTTCTGTTGTCGGAAAATAAACGTGCATCATAAGCAGAATTTGGCAAGAAATATGAATATTAAAATGCTTCTGGTGATATCACAGCTGGAAATGGGGAGCATATTATTTATTGGAAATTAGAAGAAAGGCAATCTTGTCATAAAGTGACAAAGAACTTGGCCAAATTGTGTTCTGGTGTTTTGGAGAATTTAAGCGATAAACTTGGAGGTTGCCTAGCAAAGTACTGAAGGTGTGTGGTCTGATTTCTTCGTACTGCTCAGAGTAAAATGAAAGAGGAAAGGGATAAACTGAAGGAGGAATTGTTAAGCAGAAAGGAATTAGAACTTCAAGGTTTGGAAAATTCTTAAGCCTATCCAGATAACACCCTCTGCAAACAGTGCCAGGGGTATGGCTGAACCATGATTTGAAGAGATCAAGCATGTGGATTCATGAATCCTATCAATCATCTCAGCAGAAGCTAGGAATAGAAATGTGGGAAAGATCTGTGGAGAACTCTCTTGTGTGATGACTTGGACCCCTAAGAACTGCCTGAGAAGCCAACAAATTTTTTAAAAATTCAAGAACAGAAACACTGCCAGTTTGTACCAAAGAAGCAGAGCTGGACAAAATGAAGGAAGGCTACTGGACTTCTGGGATTCTACTGGTATGAAATGAGCCTATAGAACCAAATGGTCGCAAACAGGTGTTACCTTTTAAGAAAAGGGAAAAACGGCCCCAAAGGCAAATGAGAGTCCAGTGAGCCTATCACTGCCGCCATGGGCATAGGTGGAGGAACCAGCCAGTAACATCCTGGCCCTGCTCCGGCCAGCCCCGTGGGCCAGAGAACACAGTCTAGACCCAAAGAGGATTATTCTCCAAGCCTCAAAATTTAGTGAAATTTTCCCCGCTAGGTTTAAGACTTGCTCGGGACCTATGACCTCTTTTCTCCTGATGTCTCCCTTTTACAAAGGGAATGTCCATCCTATGCCCGTGCCCATGATCATATTTGGAAGCAGATAACCTGTCTGGCTTCACAGCTGTAGAAGGAGTGTACCTCAGGATTAGTCAAACTCTGAGTCTCACCCATACCTGATTCAGATGATATTTACGTGATATATTAGCCAAGGTTCTCCAGAGAAACAGAACCAGTAGGTGTGTCTGCGTGTGTGTGTGTGCACATACACATATATAAATGTAGGCAGACAGGCTCCAAGATCTGTAGTCAGCAAGCTGCAGAGCCAGGAGAGCCAATGGTGTCGTTCTACTGGTGCAAAGGCAGGCAGGCTTGAGACTCAGGAAGGGCTGATGCTCCTGCTACAGTCTGTAGACAGGAAAACACTGAGGTCCCAGCTCAAAGGCAGTCAGATAGGAGGAGTACCTCTTACTCAGCCTTTTTGTTCTGTTCAGGGCTTCAACTGATGAGACCCACGCACATCAGGGACAGCAATCTGCTTTACTCCATTTCCCATTCAAATGTTAACCTCATCCACAGACACTCTAACAGACATACCCGTAGTAATATCCGACCAAATATCTGAGTACCCCATAGCCCAGCCAAGCTGTTAAAAATTAAGCATCATGAATGAGACTTTGGGCTTAGAGTTGATGCTGGAATAGGTCAAGACTTTGGGGGATGTTTGAAGAGCGTGACTATATTTTACAGGTTGAGAAAGACATGACTTTTGGGGACTGGAGGATGGAGTGTTATGAGTTGAACTGTGTCCCCCTAAAATTCATATACTGAAGTTCTAACCCCAGTACCTCAGAAGGTGACCTTATTTAGATACAGGATCTTTACAAAGTAATCAAGTTAATATTGGGTCATCAGGCTGAGCCCTAATCCAACATGACTGGTGTCCTTGTAAGAAGGGAAAATTTGGACACAGAAACATGCACAAAGGGAAGACAATGCGAAGAGAGAAAAGGAGAAGATGGCCATCTGCAAGCCAAGGAGGGAAGCCTCAGAAGTAATCAACCTTGGGGCGCCTGGGTGGCTCAGTGGGTTAAAGCCTCTGCCTTCAGCTCAGGTCATGATCCCAGGGTCCTGGGATCGAGCCCCGAATCGGGCTCTCTGCTCAGCAGGGAGCCTGCTTCCTCCTCTCTCTCTGCCTGCTTCTCTGCCTATTTGTGATCTCTGTCTGTCAAATAAGTAAATAAAATCTTAAAAAAAAAAAGTAATCAACCTTACCAACACTTTGTTCTTGAATGGAGACAAGAAATCATTAAGCCACTTAGTGTGTGGAAAACTGTTACATCAGCCCTAACAAACTCATACAGAGACTCTAATCTCTGTATGTCAATCACTATTGCTCTCAAAACACTCTTTTCTTTTATAACTATCATTAACAGTTACAGAGTATATTAGGTGCTAGTCACAGCAATAAATTCTCAGATACACACTCTCTCGGTGAATATGCAAAACTACCTTTGAGTGAATGGTATGAGAATTATGTCCCAATAAAAATAAAACACACAAATTTTAAGACAACAGCTTTTTGAGACTGCAGAGATAAATTTTCAATTATTTTCCATTTTCAAAAATTTTCAAGTAAATTGTCATTATTCCAATTTCAGAACTGAATCCAAGACAAACAGGTAGTACATGGGCAGGGACAGAACTTGAAGCCAGATGTCTGAATACAGACCTGTGCTCCCAACCCCTTCACCTAATTGCCTTCTCTTTGTCCTGCCTTGATTCTTTCATTTCCAGTGTGACAGCTACATGTGAAATTACAATATGTGGAGATCAAGGTTTCACAACATGATAGCTCATTTACATTATTCACAATTCTGTGTTACAGCAGTCCCAATCATATACTAGAGTCCATAAAGCCCACAAAATGAGACATTTTAAATGAGGTGACATTTTTTTGGCCTATATACAGTTTTGTTTTATTTTGCTTAATCAAGAGAAGTTTTTCATTTAAAACTCCATTTTGTTGGAAGAGTATGAAAACTACCTTCAGGTTTTCCAAAGCCTAATTTAAGAGATATCTGTGAAGTGCCAAAAAGTCCTAAGATACAATTTGACATACTGAAAATAACAGTAACGAAAAGATGATGGTGACATCCACCCATTAAGAAGACAGTCATTTCTATTCCCATTTTTCTATTTCCCAGATTTAAACCTTCCACACAAACTAAGCAATAAGCACCTTGTTACAGAATTTCTTTTCCATAATTGATCACTTGACTTGTTTGTAATACAGTTGCTTTTTTTAAACTGTGATTTTTATTAACATATAATGTATTAAATGAGGTGACATTTTAAAACACATAAATTTAAAAGAGCAAGTATTATATCCATTGCCAATGGTTTTTAAAAGTCTGAATTCAAACTATAGTAAGGGTCCTTGAAAAAGTTTGCTAAGCTGATTCTGAAATTAGTATAGAAAGGTGAAATAACTAGAAGAGCCAAAACAATTTTAAAAAAGAAAGTTAGAGAACTGAACATTACCTAATCTCATGACTTATTATAAAGTTACAGTTGCCAGGTGTAGTGTTGGTGAAAGGACAGATATATAAATCAATGCAACAGAATCAGAAAGCCCAGAAATAAACAAATATGGTCAATTAATTCTCAACAACTTTGCAAAAGCAATTCAACAGACAGTGTTTTCAATAAACAGTGCTGGATCAACACCATACCATATGCAAAGCGTATAATATCCATACACCTCACACCATTATAAAAGCTAACTCAATAAGGACCATGGTCTAAAACTAAAAGTTATAAAACTTCTAGAAGAAAACACAGGATGCTCACTTCAGCAACACATGATACAGAGAAGATTAGCATGGCCCCTGTGCAAAGATGACACACAATTTGTGAAGCATTCCATATTTTTCTTTCAATAGTTACTATGATTGTAAATGCACTAAATGCTCCAATCAAAAGACACAGGGTATCAGATTGGATAAAAAAGCAAGATCCAGGGGCTCCTGGGTGGCTCAGCGGGTTAGAGCCTCTGCCTTGGGCTCAGGTCATGATCCCAGGGCCCCGGGATCAAGCCCCGCATCGGGCTCTCCACTTAGCAGGAAGTCTGCTTCTCTTCCTCTCTCTCTCTGCCTGCCTCTCTGCCTACTTGTGATCTCTGGCTGTCAAATAAATAAATAAATAATCTTAAAAAAAAAAAAAAGAAAGCAAGATCCATTGGTATTCTGTCTATAAGAGACTCCTTTTAAACCCAAAAGCACCTCCAGATTGAAATGAGGGGGGTGGAGAACAATTTATCATGCTAAAAGACATCAAAAGGAAGCTGGAGTAGCAATCCTTATATCAGAAAAATTAGATTTTAAACCATAGGCTAACAGAGATGAAGAGGGATACTATATCATATTTAAGGGGTTTATCCAACAAGAAAATCTATTTATGCTCCTAATTTGGGAGCAGCCATATAAACCAATTAATAACAAAATTTAAGAAACACATTAATGATAATAATACAATAATATTAGGGGACTTAACACCACTCCCTCACTGCAATGGACAGATCATCTAAGCAGAAGATCAACAAGGAAACAAGGACTTTGAATGACACACCGGACCAGATGGACTTCACAGATACATTCAGAGCATATTCAGAGCATTCCATCCTAAAGCAACAGAATACACATTCTTCTCTACTGTATATGGAACATTCTCCAGACAGATCACATATGGGTCACAAATCAAGTCTCAACTGGTACCCAAAGACTAGGATCATTCCTTGCATATTTTCAGACCACAATGCTTTGAAACTTGGACTCAATCACAAAAGGAAAGTTGGAAGGAACTCAAATACTTGGAGGCTAGAGAGCATACTACTAAAGAATGAATGGGTCAACCAGGAAATTAAAGAATTTTAAAAATTCATGGAAACAAATGAAAATAAAAACACAACTGTTCAAAACCTTTGGGATGTAGGTAGGCCTCAGAGGGAGATACATAGCAATACAAGCCTTTCTCAAGAAACAAGAAAAGTCTCAAATATACAATGCAACCATACCCAAAGGAGCTGGAGAAAGAATAGCAAGTAAGGCCCAAACCCAGCAGGGAATGAAAATTAATAAAGATTAGAGCAGAAATCAAAGAACTAGAAACCAAAAGAACAGTAGAACAGATCAACAAAACTAGGAGCTAGTTCTTTGAAAGAACCAGTAAGATCGATAAACCCCTGGCCAGATTTATCAAAAAGAAAAGTGAAAGGATGCAAATAAATAAATCATGAATGAAAGAGGAGAGATCACAACCAACACCAAAGAAATACCAACAATTTTAAGAACATATTATGAGCAACTATATGCCAACAAATTAGGCAACCTGAAAGAAACGGATGCATTCCTAGAGAGTATAAACTACCAAAACTGAAAAAAGCAGAAACAGAAAACCTGAACAAAAGCATAACCAGCAAAGAAATTGAAGCAGTCATCAAAAATCTCCCAACAAACAAGAGCCCAGGGCCAGATGGCTTCCAAGGGTAATTCTATCAAACATTTAAAGAAAAATTAGTACCAATAGGTACTCTGGAGCTGTTTCAAAAAACAGAAATGGGAGGAAAACTTCCAAACTCTTTTCTATGAGGCCAGCCTCACCTTGATCCCCAAACCAGACAAAGGCCCCACCAAAAAGGAGAATCATAGAGCAATATCCCTAATGAACATGGATGTAAAAATTCTCACCAAAATCCTAGCCAATAGGATCCAACAGCACATTAAAAGGATTATTCACCATGACCAAGTGGGATTTATTCCTGAGCTGCAAGGGCAGTCGACATTCACAAACCAACCAATGTGATATATCACATTAATAAAAGAAAGGACAAGAACCATATGATCCTCTCAATAGATGCAGAAAAAGCATTTGACAAAGTACAATACCTTTCTTGATTAAAACTCTGCACAGCATAGAGATAGAAGGAACATACCCTCAGTATCATAAAAGCCATATATGAAAAGCCCACAGCGAAAATCATTCTCAACAGGGAAAAACTGAGGGCTTTTCCCCTAAGGTCAGGAACATGGCAGGAGTGTCCACTATCACTACTGTTGTTCAACGTAGTACTAGAAGTCCGAGCCTCAGCAATCAGACAACAAAAAGAAATAAAAGGCACTCAAATTGGCAAAGAAGAAGTCAAACTGTCATTCTTCACAGATGACCTGATCCCTATGTGGAAAACCCAAAAGACGCCATCCCAAAATTGGTACAACTCATACAGGAATTCAGCAAAGTGGTAGGATACCAAATCAATGCACAGAAATCAGTTGCATCTTTATACACTAACAATGAGACAGAAGAAAGAGAAATTAAGGAATTGACCCCATTTTGTAGTTGCCCCCAAAACCATAAGATACCTAGAAATAAACCTAACCAAAGAGGCAAAGAATCTGTACTCTGAAAACTATAAAACACTCATGAAAGAAACTGAGAAAGACACAAAGAAATGGAAAACCGTTCCATGCTCATGGATTGAAAGAATAAGTATCATTAAAATGTCTATGCTTCCTAGAACAATCTATAGAATTAATGCAATCCCTATCAAAATGCCATCAACATTTTTCTTAGAGCTGGAACAAATAATCCTAGAATTGTATGGAACCAGAAAAGACCTGGAATAGCCAAAGGAATGTTGAAGAAGGGAAAAAACCAAAGCTGGTGGCATCACAGCGCCCAACTTCAAGCTCTATTACAAAGCTGTAATCATCAAGACAGTATGGTCCTGGCACAAAAACAGACACATAGATCAAAAGAACAGAATAGAGAGCCCAGAAATGGACCCTCAACTCTATGGTCCAAAAATCTTCAACAAAGTAGGAAGGAATATCCAAAGGAAAACAGTCTCTTCAACAAATTGTATTGGAAAAATTGGACTGCCACATGCAGAAGAATGAAATGAACCATTTTCTTATACCATACACAAAAGTAAATTCAAAATGGATGAAAGACCTAAATGTGAGATAGGAAACCAATAAAATCCTAGAAGAGAACACAGGCAGCAACCTCTCTGACCTTGGCTGCAGCGTCTTCTGGCTAGATGTCTCCAAAGGCAAGAGAAACAAAGGCAAAAATGAGCCACTGGGACTTCTCAAGATAAAAAGCTTTTGCACAGCAAAGCAAAAGAAACAGCTGACAAAACCAAAAGACAACTGACAGAATGGGAGACGATTTTTGCAAATGTTTGCTCAGATAAAGGGTTAGTATCCAAAATCTGTAGAGAACTTATCAAACTCAACACCCAAAGAACAAATAATCCAATCAAGAAATGGGCAGAAGACATGAACAGACATTTCTGCAAAGAAAACATCCAAATGTCCAACAGACACATGAAAAATGCTCAACACAACTCAGCATCACCAGAGAAATACAAAATAAAACCATAACGAGATGCCACCTCACACCAGTCAGAATGGCTAAAATTAACACCACCAGAAACAACATGTTGGAAAGGGGAACCCTCTTATACTGCTGGTAGGAATGCAAGCCGGTGCAGCTATTCTGTAAACCTCTGTATAGAGGTTCCTCTAAAAGTTGAAAACAGAGCTACCCTATGACCCAGTAATTACAGTACAAGGCATATACCCCAAAGATACAAATATAGTGATCCGAAAACACACCTGCACCCCAATGTTTATAGCAGCAATGTCCACAATAGCCAAACTATTGAAAGAGCCCATATGTCCATCAACAGATGGACAGATTAAGAAGATGTGGGATACACACACACACACATACACACACACAATGGAATATTACTCAACCATCAAGAAAATGAAATCTTGGGGCGCCTGGGTGGCTCAGTGGGTTAAAGCCTCTGCCTTCAGCTCAGGTCATGATCCCAGGGTCCTGGGATCGAGCCCCGCATCTGGCTATCTGCTCAGTGGGGAGCCTGCTTCCCCCCCTCTCTCTCTCTGCCTACCTCTCTGCCTACTTGTGATCTCTGTCTGTCAAATAAATAACTAAAATCTTAAAAAAAAAAAAAAAAAGACTTAATTAAAAAAAAAAGAAAATGAAATCTTGCCATTTGCAACAATGTGGATGGAACTAGGGGTGTTATGCTAACCGAAATAAGTCAATCAGAGAGTGCCAATTATCATATGATTTCACTCATACGTGGAATTTAAGAAACAAAACAGAAGAGCACAGAGGAAGTAAGGGAAAAATAAAATAAGCTGAAATCAGAGAGACAAACCATAAGAGACTCTTAATCACAGGAAACAAACTGAGGGTTGCAGGAGGGGAGGGAGGTAGGGGGATGGGGTAACAGATTGATGGGCATTAAGCAGGGCATGTGATATAAAGAGCACTGGGTGTTATATGCAATGATGAATCATTGAACTCTACCTCTGAAACTTATAATACATTATATGTTAATTAACTGAATTTAAACAAAAAATAAAAGAAAGAGGGATTCCTGGGTGGCTCAGTCCACTAAGGGGCTGCCTTCAGCTCAGGTCATGATCCCAAGGATCCTGGGATAGAGCCCTGCATCGGGCTCCCTGCTCAGCAGAGAGCCTGTTTCTCCTTCTCCCTCTGCCTGCCACTCTACTTGTGTGTGCACTCTCTCTCTCTGTCAAATAAATAAAATCTTTAAGAAAAAAAAAAAAAAAAGAAAGAAAACATAGGAACAAATCTTTATGGTCTTGGATTTAGCCAAGATCTCTTAAACATGACACCAAAAACCAAATCCATAAAAGAAAAAAAAATTATCAAAATTTTAAATTTCTGTTTTTTGAAGAAAAAGACAGCCATAGACTGGAAGAAAGTATTTCACAAGGACTTGTATCTAGAATATATAAAACCAATTAAAAATAAGAAAACAAAAAAACTCAGAAAATGGGCAAAAGATATAAACTGACATTGCATCAAAGAACAACTATGAATGACACATACGTACATTGGCAGAAACTCTACGTCATTAGCCATTAAGGTTACCACACACACCTATTAGATTAGGGGGTGAAGGGAGAAGCCCAATGATACCAAATGCTGTTGACAATGTAGTGTGAGAGCAAAATGGTATAGTCACTTTGGAAAACTGTGGCACTTTCTTAAAAAGTTAAATATACATTTACCATATGACAAAACAGGTCTACTTCTAGGTACATAACCAGGAGAAATAAAAACTTATATTCACTGTAGCATTTTTTGTAATCACAAAAAATGAGAAACAACTAAAGGAGAATATTACTCAGTAATGAAAAGAACAAACTACTAGTGTACACAACATCATGGATGAATCTCAAATGCATTATGCCACATGAAAAAGGCCAGACTCAAAAGTCTACACACATACACTTCCGTTTCTGGACATTTTGGGAAAAAAAATTTTAGAGATGGGCCCATGATCACCAGGGCTGGACCATAAGGGAAGGCCTGTGAAGGGGTTTTTTGGGATGATGTTACTGTTCTACATCTAAATTTAGTGTAGTGTTTACATCACTGTATTTGCCAAAGCAAAGTGAATTTTATTACACATCAATTAATTATCTTTTTATTATACATAAAATATATTTATTATATTGTGAATTATATCTCAAAAGAACAGAACTTTTTGAAAAAAGTAGCCTGCTTAACACTAAATTTTAAGTTTTTTAAAGACAGAAACATAAACATCCTGAAAGATGAACACATCCTATTTGTTTCAAGCAAGTCAAGTAGGTCAAATGGATTTTATTAAAATTTGGGCTGTCACAACCTCTACACTATAGGCATTGGAAAGCCCCATTTCTTCCTCTGATTCTGCCAGTCAAGTAATACATATAGTAACAAAATATTTATTTCGCTTTATTTTTCTGCTTCTAAGTTCCTTATCTTTAAAATGTCAAAAAGTATTCCTAACCTCAAGGTACCTGCAACCATCAAGAGATGGTTAGTGGAATAGATGGGCTAAGAGTGCTAACGAGACGGGCTCCATCTTCTGCCCTCCATCTGTTCATGTTTGCTCAGTGACCACTCTTGGTGCTACCTGTTTCAGGGCCCTTGGAAATTAATATACATACCCTAGAATTCCCCACGAAGGCCTGGATGGGGGAGGCCCGCTTTGGCCTCCCATGAATCCGTTAGAGATGAAATGGTCTTTCCCCTTCCTGATGCACAGGTAGTATCACAAGATCAAATTAAAGGTTAGGTCTCACTTAGTTGCATGCAAGCCCTTTGAGGTGTATGCGAACCCTTCAATCTCACTACAGTGCCCTTCTGTGCATCTCCTCACTCCAGAATCTGGGCACTAAGGTCTGGATTTGGTGGAGAGTAACTGTGCAACTACCATGGCTTGTCCCCTGCCTGATCCCCCTACCAGTAAGTAACTCTGAATAAAACTCTGTGTCAACTGTTTGGAGCAGCCTGCTTCATCTTCTGATCTCAACGTGCCTTCTTAGTTTGGGGGTTACTTTACTGTCTGTCCACCTTCTAACAATGGGTGATATATAGAATATGTATAGTGTCAGCCAACTAAATATAGATGTGTTATCACATTACATTCCAGCAGAGCTAAAACTAAAATACCAGCCTTAACAATAAAACCCAGTCACTACGAATGGTAACAGAAAAGGGAAAGTAAATTATCTGCAGCAGAATTAAGAAAGTAAAATAGAAAACAAGAATCACAAATACATAAACAAAAAAACCTAGAATGTTTGCTACTTGGAATATATCAGGCATTTTGTAAATGGTTCCTTTCTTTGAGGAAGGGCACTAAAATGTCCTTTTAAATTTTTTTTTTTAAGATTTGATTTATTTATTAGACAGACAGAGATCACACGTAGGCAGAGAGGCAGGCAGAGAGAAAGGAGGAAGCAGGCTCTCCACGGAGCAGAGAGCCCGATGTGGGGCTCGATCCCAGGACCCTGGGATCATGACCTGAGCCGAAGGCAGAGGCTTTAACCCACTGAACCACCCAGGCGCCCCTAAAATGTCCTTTTAAAAGGGAATATTGGGACGCCTGGGTGGCTCAGTTGGTTAAGCGGCTGCCTTCGGCTCAGGTCATGATCCCAGCGTCCTGGAATTGAGTCCCACATCGGGCTCCTTGCTCTGCAGGGAGCCTGCTTCTCCCTCTGCCTCTGCCTGCTTCTCTGTCTGCCTGTGCTCGTGCTCTCTCTCTAATAAATAAATAAAGTCTTTAAAAAAAAATAAAAGGAAATATTATTGCAGGTTATTCTTGCACATTAATGAATGTAGTTTGTAAAAAAAAAAAAAAAAGAAACCACTGAAGCACATTAAGTGCTTGCTATGTGTCAGCACTAAGTGCTTTACATATTATTAAGTAATATTCTTAAAAACCATAACACCAAATGTACTTGGGGAAGTAATTTCTTAACATTCATAATGCGTGATGGAAGAGCTTCAGCAAGTCCCAATATAGTGAAAGACAAACATGTGAATCAATAACACTGAATTTGAAAACATTCCTAAGGAATCCCTAGAAGGATCATGTCTTCTTCCATACCTAAAATATGATCCCTCATCCTTATTCAAGAAGCTATCATTGGGTCTTACAAGCAAGGTAAGGAAGTAAAATAAAATGATGACTCACTTTGCTATTAAAGGAGGAGATTTCTTTTTTAAGACCTTTTTCTTTTTCTTTCTTTTTAAAAATGTTCTCAAATACACATCACCAGCAAGACCACAAAGCAGATGCTGAACTGTGGCGTGCCTTGGGGGCCCATGTCTGCGAGCACACAGGAGTGTCTCCGTGTCCCCTGTGAAGCTGTCCTTAACACATGCTTTAACATGGGTAAGACGCGGCCCTTGCCCTGGGCCCCAGGCATTAGAAGGTCTTGCTTTTCTTTGGCCTTCCTCCAGCTTTATTCCTGTCCGCAGGCCAAAGATTCTGAGGGACCTTCTAGAACATACTCCGGAATACCAAGCGTCCTGAGATTTCCTTACCAAATGGCTCCAACGCTGCTCCGAGGCCCTTCCTGCTAAGGACCTTGCCCCACATATATATGCCCCTAAGCTGAGGAATGACCCCCAAAGGCTGGCGAGTGGGCGTGTGGACATACAAGCGGCCCTCTGCACGCACGTGCACCCAGCTCCCCGAAGCGGGAGAAGGGAGTCCGCTCTCCCAGGCCTTCGCTTTCTGGAAAGGGATTCGCAGGAATCGGAGGGGTGACAAAGCCGACGCCACAAGAGTAAGACAAAGGCCAAGACAGATGTACCGACCGCTGTACAGAAGGACCTGAGTGGGCTAGAGGAGCAAACTGAAAAGGGCTGAGGCCATCCGAGCAGTTCCTAAGAAGGGGCCTTGGACACCTGCTGCCATTCCCACCCCAGCTTTGTGGGGGAGGGGCAGGTGTGTGGGCGGATGGGGGGCAGGGTATCCAAGAAACCGGTTTTGACGTCAGCTGCAGTGCTAGGGAGCTGGCAGGGGGGCCACAGGGGGAGGCTGGTGCAGTGTGGGGGGCAAGGCCATCAGCTGATTGTCGAGAGCCAGTCAAGGGCTGGCGAGCAGAGGGCGGGGCCGCGGCCGACGTCACTGCCGCGGCCGACGTCACCGCCACTTGCCGCATCCACAGATCTCTCTGGTGCAGCTCGGGTGCAGGTCTCTGCGGGAGCCACCCTAGACCTCTGCAGCTTCTCCGGTATCATGGCTGACTCGGAAAACCAGGGGCCCGCGGAGCCAAGCCAGGCGGCAGCGGCGGCCGCGGCGGCGGCAGCGGCGGAGGCGGCAGCGGCGGCGGAGGAGGTAATGGCGGAAGGCGGTGCGCAGGGGGGAGACTCTGACAGCGCGGCTGGTGACTCCGACAGCGCGGCTGGTCAGACGGTGGAGGAGCCCCAGACCCCCGCGGAGAATGCACCAAAGCCTAAAAATGACTTTATCGAGAGCCTGCCTAATTCGGTGAAATGCCGAGTCCTGGCCCTCAAAAAGCTGCAGAAGCGATGCGATAAGATAGAAGCCAAATTTGATAAGGAATTTCAGGCTCTGGAAAAAAAGTATAACGACATCTATAAGCCCCTACTTGCCAAGATCCAGGAGCTCACCGGTGAGATGGAGGGGTGTGCATGGACCTTGGAGGGGGAGGAGGATGACGACGACGAGGAAGAGTACGAGGATGAGGAGGAGGGGGAAGAGGAGGAGGAGGAGGAGGAGGAAGCTGCGGCAGAGGCTGCGGCGGAGGCGGCCAAGAATGAGGGTCCCCACTCTGCAGTGCCTGATGACGCCAAGAAATAAGCGGGGGCAGAGATTGAGGAGGAGAATGACGACGAAAACAAAATCACTATTTTTTTTTGCAATATTGGTGAACTTAATAAGGCTCAGGTTTGGGACCAAAATACAATGTAAATCAATTCTGGCGTTCCTACCTAAAATTATATTAAATTGAAGCAATCAGATCCTGGCCAGCCCGTTTCAAATTTTTCATTTTGAACACAATAAATAAATCAAAAGGTGTTGAAGAAAACAAGTTATATTTAAAATGATTTTTTCATGATCTCTTCTGCACGGACTGCAATTGAGACTTATTAAGGGTGTCAAGTAGATGTGAAGTAAAGAATGTCACTTTGAAACCTATTCATTCCATTGTCATCACACTACACACAGAACACCCAGACCAAGACTGAACATGTTCTCAACGCTTAACTCTTCAGTTTCTTTAGTCCGGACATTTTCCAGTGCAGAAAAAACAGAGCCCAGAAGAATCTCATCTTTAAGACTTTGCTTTTGTAACCCATCAGCTTTACACTTCGGAGAAGAGTGATGGAATCGTGGAAGCCTGTGATGGAGATCATGACAGTACTGTTTAATGAGGCCTGGAAAACTGCCACTTCAAATTCTAAAGAATGTTCTGAATATTTGAGTTTAGACAAGCAACATGGTTCTGAGAAGGAGGGTGTATAACCTGTATAATACTGTCAACATATGTGTTCGTTATTTACAGTCTCATGTTTATGTGTTTTCTTGGTAGTGTCTATTTACAAAGGTGTAAAAAAAAAAACCCAAATGTTTAAGTATTAAATCCCTTTACCTAGCATTCTAGAAATATTAATTTACTTGAAAAGATGTAGAATGTAGCAAATCCTGTAAAGCATGTATTCAGTGTTATGTAGTTTGATCCTTGTGAAGTCGTCTTTGTCATGTAGCTTTTAGAATGTAGCTGTGAAAATTATCAGAACTCTTCAATGAAGCTAATGTTTGGAAAAAAATAAATACTTGAAGAACCAATCCAAGTGTGTGTCCCCACCCCAGCTCAGAAGTAGAAGGGTTTAAGTTTGCTTGTATTAGCTGTGCCTTCATTATTTTGCTATGTAAATGTGACATATTAAATAAAAAATGGTGCATATTCAAATTGTACTGCTTGAGGACAGACTGGTATACAGTTAAGGATTTTCAGGAAGGACACATTAAATGTAAACACTCTTAGCTTCTTTGTGGGTTTTGAATTTTGTGTGACTCAGTGATCTATAAAGAAACATAAACATAAGTTGTTTACCATTGTAGTGTTAATAAAACTGTATTTTCAAAAAACAAAAGGACTCAAATACTCTGCCTTCCTGCAATCAAATCCCAGCTCTGCCCCTATAAGCAATGAACCTTAGGCAATTCAGTTGGTCTGTTTCAGTTTCTCCTTCTATAAAAGGGGTAGTAGCAGCCCCTTCCTCACAATTATGGAGAACAGGTCAGTTAATACACAAAGTCTACAGGATAGTGTCTGACACACACTCAGTGGTCAAGAAATTTCAGCTTTTATTATTTTTTTATTACATGAAACATAAAGACACTGATTGGAAATTCAATCATCCTTCCCTCCCCAGGTACAAAAGAGGGGGGATGGACATCATTATATTCTTAAATTTATGATTCCTCATCAGAGAAAAATGTCTTTAATTTAGAAAAAGGAAATTCAATAACCTATCTCGTTTTGGTTTCCTCAATATAAAATCAGATTTTGATTTCCTCCCAGAAGAGATAAAAGACTTCCAATATGATATTATGCATATCCAAAAAAAGGCTACTTCAAGTTTATATATTGGCATCCTGAATGAAGCAAAATAATTTAAAAATTAAAGACCCCACCCTTAAAAATTAAAAACTCAGATACATTTTCTTCCATTTCTCTTAAGGGTTAAAATTACACAAAAGTGAAATTATGCTGCTTTACCTTAAGGACTGGCAGGCAACTCTGACCTGTTGCTTATTGCAATAGCAGAGTTAAACCTTAATGTACTATTAATCACCATTAGGGCCAGGCAACCGAAAGGGAAAATAAAAATAACGTATATAAGAAGTCAATGATTATCTTAATCATAGGATTATCTTCATAGAAGCAAAAACTAATAAAATTCAATATTTATTTCTTATCTCTAGGAATAAGAGACTCTTTAATATCCTAGGTCCATCTAGTAAAGAAGCAAAAATGAATAAAACAAATAAGGTGTGTAATTATTGGGGAAAAATTGTTTTGCAGGCGGATAATTATATATAGAAAACCCAAGAGAATCAACTGAAAATTACTGAATAAATCTGAGCAACTGACCAGTTGCCAGATAAATATACAAAAACCATTAACTATTTCTAGGTACCAATAATGGTCAAAACACATGGAAAGACTTCCACAATAGAAATAAGAAATCAAAATATTTGTAAAAACCTCTAATAAAAAATGTGTAATCTATATGAAAAGGAAAAACAAAATCAGAAATTAAACAGGCCTTTGGATGGTAAGACTGAATACCACAAAAGTGTTAATTCTTCCCAAATTAACCTTTAATTTGTCACACTTCAAATCAAAACCCAAACTGGATATAACTAATGTCCACCTGTAAGAATAGCTAAGGAAACTAGCAATATGGGAATAATTCAGATTTCTACCTTAGAATACAGACCTCCCCCGCCTGAAATTTTTTTACATGAAGAGAGTACACTATGTATTTATCAATTACTGGATAGGGAAAGGCTGAGATTGATGATATAAGACCAAAAGAAATAATCAACAGATAGGACAACACAGAAAGTAATACATTATAGAGATTTAAACACAAGCACCCCACATTTTCAAGAGCAAACAAATGGGAATACAATTTACAATAAATACAAATGGCAAAGGGTTTAGTGGTCTTAATAAAGAGTTCCCACAAACCATATGAAAATCATTTAGTCCCAATACAGAAAGACATAAAGGACACCAGCAGACTACTTTAAAAAGAAGAAATACTGTAGGGGCGCCTGGGTGCCTCGGTGGGTTAAAGCCTCTGCCTTCGGCTTGGGTCATGGTCTCAGGGTCCTGGGATCGAGCCCCACATTGGGCTCTCTGCTCAGCGGGGAGCCTGCTTCCCCTCCCCCCCACCTGCCTCTCTGCCCACTTGTGATCTCTGTCAAATAAATAAATAAAAATCTTTTAAAAAAAAGAAGAAGAAGAAGAAATACTATAGCCCTGTCTGGGGCAGAAAGACACGTCCTGAGAGGGCAGCACCAGGGCTCGGCGAGGTCTGGAACACAGGCATTCCCAGCCGAGTGCTCTGACCAGCCATCTTCCTTCCACTTAGGGCAAGACTTTAACTGTGGGGTTTTCTAGCTATCAGTCACACCACTGCTGGCCACACTTCCCAGGACATAGGGATGCTTATGATGCCCTTCACAATGTCAGGCCATCTCCACCGTTTCCTAACTGGCTTGATCTTTACCTCTGTTTCCTGCCCTGCTTATCTGATTGTTCCTCAGGCAGTCATAAAACTTGCATGTTAACATCTAGCAGGATACCCTGCCTTCAAGGTGGGTCAAACACTATCACTCAGTGTTAATCCATTATATGCTCAAATTTGTCAGCAATGCACAAAATAACTGGCAGGAAGAAAAGCAGTATGCATTACACATTCAATTCGGTCTCTGAGAGCATTACGCAGGAAAGTGTCGCATCCCGAAGCTCACTGCCAAAGCATGACACAGCAGTTCCCCCTGCGTGAGAGTTCACACTCAAGGCAGACACAAAGACACATTTGCACGTGCATACACAGGTACACAAACACTTTTTATTGAAGAGAAATTCACAGAACATAAAATTAACCATTTAAATGAACAATTCAGTGGCATTTAGTACATTTACAATATTGTCCATTTCTATCTAATTCACAGGAAAATGCATCAAAGCTGTGTAGAATACGAAAAGTAGCCTAGGTGTGTAAGAAATGCAAAATTTTACAAGTGCAACAGAATTTATTACTTGTTTTCTTTTTAAGAGAATACTTAGTGCTTATAAGGATTAGGTAAAATGAGTACTCTCACACATTGATGATAATATGCAAGTTGATATATAATTCATTAGTGAAATCAATTCAGCAACAACATCTATCAACCAATTGAAAATGACATACACTAATTCAATTTCACCCTTGGGATCTTATTAAAAAGCAATTTTAAAGGCAAAGAAAGCTTTAAACAAAAGATACTTGACAAGTCTTACTAAAAATAAAGGAAGAGGGGAGAGAAATAAAAGAGAACTTAGAAGCCAAATACCCCGAAGCGAGAGAGTAGAACACACACGTTCACATGGCAGACTGTGTAGTCATTATTAAGGGTGTCCATGAGGGCTTTGTAATAACAAGGTAAATATAAGCGCTGTCTCAAGCAAAGTTTAAAAATTCAGACATATAATTTTATACATTCACAGTATATTTTTAACTATGCCAACCTTGTTCTTTAAAAACCCCATAGTGTGCCTGAAAGGAAAACAGCAAACTTCTAAGTCATGTCTCTTCCTGGGTTGGGGAGGGGACTCAAGTCCTGGTCTTAGCCTTGAAGGGGCGGATGTGGACCTTCACGGAACACAAGCTCTCATCTCACTCCCAATCAATGCCTGGCTTTGAATCCTACACTTGTAGCTACGTCACCCCGAACAAGTTATGCCTCCCTGTGCCCCAGTTTCTGCATCTGCAAAGTGGGGAGGATTACATGTGAAGTACTTAGACAAATGTAAGCACTCAAGATATGTGACTGGCATTTTAGTCATCTGCTATCCTAAAACAGCCCAATGCAAATACAAGATAGATCTTAAAGATTATACCTATAGATTATCTCAAGGCATCAACTCAAGTCTGTCAGCAGTCCTAACTTTAGGAGATCTTAAGGAACCACAGGTGTCTGTCATGCAGGATTTTTTCCTCAGGTTCTCACTATGGAATCTGGGTGTCCTTTGGAACACTTACGTTAAGCCTCACATTCCTCACTGGGTGATCTTTTTTTTTTTTAAGGTACTTAAAAAAAGGTACTCTTTTTTTTTTTTTTAAAAGATTTTATTTATTTATTTGACAGAGAGGGAGATCACAAGTAGGCAGAGAGGCAGGCAGAGAGAGAGGGGGAAGCAGGCTCCCAGCTGAGCAGAGAGCCCAATTCGGGGCTCGATCTCAGGACCCCTGAGATCATGACCTGAACCAAAGGCAGTGGCTTAAACCACTGAGCCGCCCAGGTGCCCCACTGGGTGATCTTTTTACTGTTTTTTCCATCTCTTTCTTAACATGGCAGAAATGGGAGAACATGTCAATTTTATTCAAATTGATCACATTAAATTAAGGTCAATTTGGGGAAATCTAGATTTTTCATTAATGGGAATAACACCATGTTACAGAGTATGAGAAATACTTAACCATGAGTAGTCATTATTCAGATTTGATTACCAGCTGTGGCAAAATCTGGCTATGATGTAGCCGCCAGCAATCACCTATGGATGTTCTTTTACTTGGATGCTTGTAACTCATTTGACTATCTGCAGCTCCTGTTCAAGGATAGGATGCAATCTTAAGACCAAATGAAATATAAATTATGGACAAAGAATTGGTATCTTTCTGGCATTTTCCTCCGGGGCAGCTGTGACAGCAAATACCTTACTGTTAACTCAGCAAATACCCTTCTGTTAAGATACTAAGGTATTGTTAAGCAGTATCTGTGTATTCAACTGCCTACAAGTTAAAATCCAGCAGGTATTATTATCGCTCTTTCATCTAGTTTTCTGTTTTCTTTTTTTTTTTTTTTTTTAAGATTTTAGTTATTTATTTGACAGAGGGAGACAGAGGAAGAGAGGGAGCATAAACAAGGGGAGTGGGAGGGGCGCCTGGGTGGCTCAGTGGGTTAAAGCCTCTGCCTTCAGCTCAGGTCATGGTCCCAGGGTCTTGGGATTAAGCCCTGCATTGGGCTCTCTGCTCAGTAGGGAGCCTGCTTCCCCCCCTCTCTCTCTGCCTGCCTTTCTGCCTACTTGTGATCTTTGTCTGCCAAATAAATAAATAAAATCTTAAAAACAAAACAAAACAAAACAGGGGAGTGGGAAAGGAAGCAGCAGGCCCGATGCAGGACTCGATCCCAGGACCCTGGATCATGACCTGAGCCGAAGGCAAACGCTTAACCAAAGGAGTCACCGAGGCATCCCTCATCTAGTTTTCTTAGATCCATCTAAGAAATACCCAAAAAGGACCCCCACCCCCAGTGACGAGATTATGACATATACTAGACGAAAGGGAAAAAGAGCTGCATGATTCATCTTTCACAGTTGTATGCAACATTTCTTACCAGGATCTCAGTATGCTTTGCTGATAAGATTTCTGCTTTTGCAGTATAAAAGAAAAAGAAGAGAAATTCACTTGTTTCTTTCTAGTTGTCCTTCACCGTGACAGTGATACTAAGCAATGTGGCAGTAACCACACGAGGTTCTCAGGAGCTTCTCCAGTAGGTAACTGTGTGACAGAAATAAGGTCTGCCTCCTGTCACAAGTACAAAGGCATGCACAACAGTGCCGAAAACAGCATGGATGAGTTCACTGTGTGCTCAACCAGTGCTAGTGACCCAGAAAAATCAAAACATAAACTTCACCAAAGATAGAAGCTGTTCCACACGTTAATCTCAAACACAGTGTGTTGGCAATCAAAACAGAAGTCTGCCACCCTCTGCCTGGCAAGTTTTAAAACTATAACACTCTCTGTTGTACAAAGACTTGAAAACTTTTTTTTTTTTTTTAATTTGTCAGAGAGAGAGAGAAAGAGTGAGCACAGGCAGACAGAGTGGCAGGCAGAGGCAGAGGGAGAAGCCAGCTCCCCACTGAGCAAGGAGCCCAATGTGGGACTTCATCCCAGGATGCTGGGATCATGACCTGAGTTGAAGGCAGCTGCTTAACCAACTGAGCCACCCAGGCACCCCAAGACTTGAAAACTTTTGAAGCTACTTTTTAGAAGTCATGGTACTAGAATAAAGGAGCTTCATAATACAAGTTAAAGAATGATGGGGGCTCCCTTCTCTTTACTCTCTTAAATTTAAGTGTTGTCTTTCTTTTAAGGAAACTGTGTGTCATCAAAACATCCTTATTGAAAATGTGTTGTAGGAGCAGGCCCGAAGTCAATTAGTGGCCCACAACTGCAAAGTAAGAGAAAAGGAGCCCACATGTTTTAAAAGATTTATTTACTTATTGGGGAGAGAAAGAAAGCGTGTGCGCATGCACACACACACACACACACACACGAGAAGAGGAGAGGGAGAAATTTGAGCAGACTCCGTGCTGATCACAGAGCCCAACAAAGGGCTCAATCTCATGACTCTGAGATCACAACGCAAGCCAAAACCAAGAGTCAGACGCTCAGCTGACTGCACCACCCAAGCATTCCAACACGCCTTTTAAGCAAAAGCATGCTCTTCCACACTAATTCCGAGCACCATTCAGGGTTAAGCACTGTCTTTGAGTGTGACGGTGTCAGCAGAAGATATAAACAGTGGAGAAGGAAAAGAAGAAGACAATGTCTGCCAGGAACCAACTTCTATCACGTAACTCCTCAGCTCAAAAACAGTGGCTTCTTACTACCTGCTGAATGAAGTCTAAAATTCTCTAATTACCAAAGACTTCTACAATGTAACCCCCAAGGCTAAACTACTGTGGGTCCTCCAAATGAAGCTTCCCCCGGCAAGGTCCCCCAACCAGTACCCACACCCCACACACACTCACTCACTGTTCTCTCTCTGATATAAAAAACAAGATTTAGCCATCACTCTATGGAGCGGCTTTCACTGTTCACTGTGGTCTTTGTCTCTACTTTCTGTAATCCAACAGATAGGTTGGTTTCACAACCTAGCTCTATGCCATATCTGACCTCCTGGGTCTATGTGTCCAAGCTGCTATCCCTGAACTCTTCGGATTCAACCCCCCAATTCAGTCTATTTCACTTTTGAAGTATGGTTGCACATGACAACAGCTTATACCCTAAGGAAACCATGTTATATCTCAGGATTCCTGAACACATTATCTCCCAACAATTCAGTCAACTGATGATTCAAAGAAATTCAACTGATGATTCAAAGAAATATCTATTGAATAAAAAGAGGCAGTGAGTGTGATAGGGAAGGAGAAGCAGAGACAGGAAGAGAAAAAAACTCAGACCCAGAGAGAGAGAGGGAAAAAAGCAGAGACAAAAAGTACTCCAAGGGAAATACTTCTACAAAGATAAGAAGGAGTTATAAGTCCCAAGAACTGCTTCAAGTGCAGACTACATCACAAAGGGCCTTTGCCTGCACTGGGTCACTGTCCCATCCAGCGTACCAAACACACAGAGCTCTGTGGGGACTCACCACCATATAAAGACATTCTGAATGTTCCCTTCCTTGGGCCACGGGCCTAGCCCTTTGTCAGCTTCCACAAAATCAAGCACACGTTATCTTGTCTGAAACTTGATGCAAAAGCTCAGATATCCTTTGAAAACTAAAGGCAGATATGTACATATATATCTGATAAAACAATCATCAAAACTACAAGAGAAATCTTCTGGGCCAAAAATCCACTCTATGATCTGCCATACATTTCCCCATTCTAAAAATACCATCAGACTACAAGGAATATATAAGCCTGTTCTTATGTGAAAAAATAGACCATTTACTGTGAACAAAGTACCAATGTTATTCAGATAAAGACAGGATGACACATTTAGCTCCAAGGGATTCTTTTTTTTTTTTCCTCCAAGAGATTCTCACTGAGTCTTGACTGAAAGACCGCTTGACACAAGACTAACCTCTTTATCAGGTTCCTAGAATCAAGGTAATTCCATCAACTGAAGCCATTTTTGTTGGGCACTTACTTTCCCCAAAGCTGAGGCTCCCTGCATAGTCTGGAAGGTTTACATGACAAAGAGGGTTACTGAATGTTACATTAGACTTCACAGTCTTCTAGTTATCTTTAAAAATGTGCAAGGATGCTGGAGAGGTCTGTCCGTTTTTCTAGATCTGCAACAGTTATCTCCTGAATCTAGGACTAGTGTTTCCTCTAATATGAAAAATTAATTACAATCTGCAAATTCTTGCTCTCTTACCCTTGCCTCCTCTGCAGAAGGGATTAAGATTTAACATCAGTCTCGGTCTTAAAAGTTTAAGTGCAGAGAAATAAAGTAGCAACATCTGCAAGGGTCCAAGGTCAGGACTAACCTGTTATCCTTGCACACAGTTACTTTGTCTCCCCCAGGTATCAGCTTCTTCTGTTCAACCACTCCATAGCTTTCTCGACAAATCTATACATAAGAAGGAAAAAAAAGATATTTCAATTCTGTTTACTACTTATCTTTCTAGACTCCAAATGATTGAGAGAAGCTTTAGGAACAAATGTAGCTTAATCAATACTTCTTACATAGGAAATTCTTGGGAAAAGAGAACCTGATTCAGAAAACATTAGCACCTTACAAGATACCCTGTGTTTTAAGACATGCAGTTGCCAATAAATGCAGTCAAAGAGAAAATGATATGAACTCTAAAAATCTATGTACCAAGAGTAAAGAGGACTAATGTTTCATAATGTTAAGTTCACAGATGAATCATTCATTCATTTATTCAACATATTTACTTAATTCCTTGAACAATCAAGACACTATAACTAAAATAAAATTTCTTCAGAGAAGACCCTGAATTTATTCTTTGATTTAGAAAACAACTGTATTTTCATTATGACTTCTGAGCATGATGAAAGGGAATGCCACAATCAGAAGTAAACTGTGTAAATCCTTACCGTGAAATTAAGACAGAAAGTCTCCTCAATATCTTCACCAGGGTAATCTAAAAGTTCTTGAAGACTCCTAATCATAGAATAGAGAAAGGAAAGGAGAGGCAAGTTAGACATTGTAATAGTGTTTCTACTTTAGTCATATATCCTGAATCCTTGTAAGGAAAAACTAAAAGAAGATTCTAGGGTAAACATAAATCCAGACTGACAGAAAATTGTGTTTATACCTTAAAAAGAAATATGATAAGGGCACTGGGTGGCTCATTTGGGTCGGCATCCAACCCTTGGTTTTGGCTCAGGTCATGATCTCAGGGTCATGAGATCAAGCCCACACCAGGCTCCATACTTAGCACGGAATCTGCTTGTCCCTCCCCCTCTGCTACTCCCCCTGCTCTCTCTACCCCCACTCTAAAATAAATACATAAAATCTTTAAAAAAGAAAAAAAAGTATGGCGGTAGACCTGTAAGACATTTGTTAATTATACTCTTCCCACTGCCAAGACTTACTAGATTTATGAAGAAGTTCGGATAGATTTATATCTGACACACTGGTGTTCCTTTAACTGTGGTAGTGCTTGGAAGTGAAAATATGAGGATATGGTACTCCAGTGGCCCTACAGAATGTCTTCACCCACATGTATCAGAATAATCCTCCCATCATAAGAAAGCCACAAAGTCACCATAGCTATCCACTTAGGAATCTTAACTGGCTTACTTGTTAATGCAAGGGGCTCTGTAGGGTAAAGATACTTTATTACCTGCCATACTAAAGAACACAAACAGGCACTCTGAAAACAAGAATATGTCTAAACCAACAATGATCATATCCTGGCTTTCAAGAGAATACCTTCTTGTAAGCAGACCTCATTCACACTTTATTCTTCAGGGAGCTCCGGGTCCAGTTTCATCAAGAGTTTCCCAGGAAGAAAATTCTTAGCATGGAATTTAAACCCATTACTGGTGAAACCGGCCAGAATCATTACTTCAAAAATATCCTCAGCCAGGCTGGCAAAAGGGAATCGCACACACTCCAACCACTCTCTAGCTTTCTTCAGTCACCCCAAAATTAACCCTGCCAGAGTCTCGTCCGCTGTTTTCCAATATTCCTTCTAAATGTTCTCTTCCTCTCTCTGTATCCCCACCTCTCCCATCCTTCCTGGTTTCTCAATATTGGTATCCTACACAGGTGGTGTGGCTCTCCCTTCCAGAGGGGACATCAGAAATGGCCCTTTCGCTATCTCCATCTTAATATTGGTACTCTTTCTCCATAAAAGGGCTGTTGCTTCCTGTTGAAGCCAAAAGGATTATACTGTTCACAGAAATCCAAGGATATGGTGTTTTTTATATATCTGATCTTATGCCACCTAAAATCAAGGCAGAAAAACTCAGAATCAAAGGGGTTTTAAGAGCCAGAAAGAGAATAACATAAAAATATGGCTCTACTACTCTGGAAGACAGTCTGGCAGCTCCTCAAAAAACTAAACCCAGAGCTACCATATGGCCCCAGCCATCCCACTCCTGGGTATCCACCCAAGGGGAATGAAGACTTACATCCACACAAAAACCTGTGCAAGAATGTCCACAGTAGCATTATCCATGCCAGCCGAAAAGGGGAACAACTAATGAAGGGATGAACACAGTGTCATCCATATCCACTCAATGGCTTACTATTTGGCAACAAAGAGAAATTCATTACTGACACATGTTTCAACACCGATGAACCCTGAAAACATGCTGCCTCTAAGAAGCCAGACACAAAAGACCACATGTTGTATGATTCCATTTATATGAAATATTCAGACTAGGCAAGTCTACACAGAAAGGAGATCAGTTGTTGTCTAGGGCTTGGGGATGTGGGGACTGGGAATGACAACTAAGGAGTACCAGGTTTCATTTTTGGACAATAAAAATCTTCTAAAATTGTGGTGATAGCTACACAACTCTGAATATACTAGAAGCCACTGAATTGTAGACTTCAAGCAGGTGGATTGGATGGTATGTGAATTATATCTCAATCAAAATTTTTTTAAATACTCCCTTTTTAATACTTTCTCCCTCTGTATATCCAGACCACGAGAGTCTCCACTCTTTGTTTTTGTTCAGGACAAGGAAGAGTGAGATTTTTTTGTACCCCTGGGCACCCAAGGCCTCCCTTTTCCTTTGCCCCCTCTGCTATAGGCAATGCCTCAAGTGAGTAGTGGTGCATCTACATTGTAAGAGTCTAGCCATATGGTCTGATAATGTGGTATTTTCAACCCTGAATCCCTGTGCCACAGGCAGCCAGAGCAGTTCCCCACCTTTCAGCTCCGTACCTTCCTTCAGTGGGTGAGAGCTCCTTTAGGTCTTCCAAGCCAGGCTTTACGTTCAGTAACTTCTTGTAGAGAGCCAACGGGAAGTGGAGATCAACCACAGTGGAGTTGTAGATGGCTAGTCCACAGGTTATGCCAATCAAGTGGAACCAGTTGTGCTCTACAAAACACTTTTTGGTATGTATGCAAATGTGTTAAAAATTTTAAAAAAGGAATGGACTGCTTGCAGCCCTCAAAATACTGCCATTTACCTCAGAATATCTTCCATATAAAATAAAGACCTCATTAATACTTAATTACCTTCTGAGGCAGAGAAACATTCTGCAATACCACCAAAACCCACAACCTAGATGAAGTCAAGCAGTTATGGCTCATCTATCAACACAGAGAAGAGCATATAATCTTCTAGAGCAAGGCTGTCCAACAGGACTTCCTGCACTGAAGGGAACAGTCTATGCTATGCTGTGCCATCATCCCCCAGCCACTAGCTACAGCGACTGAGCATCTGACATGTGGCTAACACAATTTTGGAAATAAATCTTCAGTATTATTTAATTTTAACTAAGTAAAATTTAAATTTAAATACCTACATGCGGCTAATGGCTGCTTTTTTAGAACAGTGCAGCTCTAGGAAGAAAACTCCACTGGAAAAAAAGAACTAAATTACAGTCTGCTTAAAATTAGATGCCATTTGAAGCTTAACTCTCCTACTGAATTTTCAAAAATAACATGTGTGCCTGTATTTGTGTAAGTGTTCACACACATACCACATTATTAAAGTAAGACGTACCTGACTATCACTTTTCACATGTCATAAAACTCATTTCTTTATCACAGTTCATATTTTTATCCTTCAAAGAATAACAAAACCTGGATCTTACCTACCAGAAAGAGAAATGGGGGGTGGGGGGGGTAACAAAATACATGGGATCTTGTCAACGAGTGAAAAGTAAAGATGAGCTACATTATTCAGACTGTTGGAATTATCTTTGTTATGCTCCCCTTTGTAAAGTCAGAAGTCAGGGGACTAGTCTGACCACAAAAAGAAAGTCTAACACAATTCCTCTGTTTAACTGCAATATCACTAACTTACCGTATCTGAAAACCACAAAAGATTTGAATCCTGATAGTAGGTAAACATTCCATAGATAGGATTCAAAAGTTCTTTTAACAGTAAAAGAAAGAACTCCTTTGTGACACCACCAGCATCCACTGCTTCTTCACCATCAAAGATTACCTTAAAATAATGAAAATAAAATTAATACTTCAGAGAAATCTTTGATGTTTAATCTTTTTTTTTTGCAAACTCTCCAAAGTCAGGACAAAGGAAGAGATATATAACAAAGAATACACTGATGCAATGAAAACTGCAAGGTGTATGTGCTGATTATTAACAAAACACTTAGAGACTCACAAAATTTCTACTAGTACTCCAAGGGATACAAAGGAAGTCAGAAGTTTACCATATGTCCATGGAAAGTTTACCATCTATTTCGGGGAGTAAGGCAAACAAAATAATCAATTGGAGAATATATATATATTTTTTCTTGAAGATTTTATTTATTTGAGAGAAAGAGAGGGAATGAGCAGGGGTGTGTCGGGGGGAGAAGGAGAAGACTCCCCACTGGGCAGGGAGCCCAATGTGGGGCTCAATCCCAGGACCCCGGGATCATGACCTGAGCCAAAGGCAGATGCTTATCCAACTGAGCCACCCAGGTGTCCCTATATTTTATTTTCCAAGAGTCAAATACATTGAGAGGTAAAGGTTCTGGCACATAGAGAAAAACAATGATTAAACTGAGTAAAGGAACAGTTTCTGGAAGAAATCTCTCTCAGTGGGACTCTTGAAGGAACTGATACATATGAAGGAAGGAGGGCATTCTAAGGAGGCCGACTTGGTTTTCCGTGAGGGGCTATAACCAGACCTATAGAGGGCGTCCTGGCCCCATAAGGATCATCACAGTAATAACTACAGCAAACCAACAAATGAGATTTATTGTAAGTCTGTTACATGCCAGTATTTAAACTCTACTAACCTAATCAGAACAGCCTCATGCGTAGGGACTACTATTATCATCTCCATTTTACAGGTAAGGGTTCAGACACAGCAAAAAATAGCATTAGAAAAAGTGTATCCTTGTGGCTGAGTTCTACACTGCTGAGAGCTGGACAGGAACAAAGGTGAGGACAGACACTAGGATTTCGATTGTACAGATGTGACCAGGAGACTTAACTCAGAAAAGTCTCATCTGAATTACTGGTTAAAATTATGGAGCAAAGGGAGGGCCCCTCTCTTTGCAATATCAAAAATCTAGCCCGGAAGTTCCAGGGAGAACTCCCAGGCAGATGAAGGAGACTGATGCCACTCATGGGATGTTCTGGAAAGGGTGACAATAGCGTGGAGATGGTCAGTTTCCTACTTAAACTACCTTTTGGAATAGAGTTTACAATAGGAATGGCAACAGAGATCTGGATATCATCTGAAGGGAAAGATAAGGGGCTTAAAAAAAAACCACTTCAGATAATTCATTAAACATTAATCGAACACCTACTAGGTATCAAGCACTGTGCTAAGCCCTGGGAATACAGTAAATAGTAACACAAACATGCGCAGTCTATGAGGAGAGAAAAAGTTTTAATTCAGTAATTTCAGGGTACCAAGAGTGCCTATCATGATCAGTCAACAGCTTCCCAATTTTCACTACCTCTCCATTCTACTTTTTTCCTTCTTTCTCTTTTCTTTCTCCCCCATCCGGGACTTGGTGGGGAATTCTAGGGTATGTATATTAATTTCCAAGGGCCCTGAAACATGTAGCACCGAAGATGGAGTCCGTCTCGTTAGCACTCCTGGCCCGTCTATTCCATTTACCACCTCTTTCACTTCAATATTTGACAACCAAAGACTTTCTAGATGCTTTCTAGAAACTCTAGGAGAGTTTCACCTAGTTGAAGCTTTAGTCTTGCTCTTGCTTGCTTGTTTCTGGAGAGCTGGAGCTGGTACACCCAAGACAGAAGACAAAGAAAGCCCTATAATCCCTCAAGTAATCCACTGGCATTCTTATCTGATGTTATGTTGAGATGTTCTGCTCAACAATTTGACAGAAGGAGGTGATCAAATTCTTGTCAAATGGATGAAAGAAATCATGAATGGCTATATTCCACAATTTCAATAATAAGAACTCTGCTGTTTCTTCAACACTGTTTAATAAAAACCCTGGATGATATTTAGAGGAATAAAATGAAGGGCTCACTTTGAGAGGCTTTTTCAGGTCAATATCAGAATGAATGCTCAGCTCTCTTAAGGCATCTCCAACGAGATTGTTCCTGCGAACATGAAGGACGAGGAAGGGGCTTCTGGCCAGCAGAGGCTCCAAGGTGAGAAGCATGAAGACATTCTGCAGGTTAGCTCCATTGACTGCCACCTGGAACAGCACACCCAAGAACACAATTACACAGAGGAGAGCAAGAGATGGACAGACGGAGAGAGAGAGGGATGAACAAAGGGATATACCCACCAACAATAAGAATGGGTAGATGTGGCTTATCAATTCACAAATGTCTTAGTAAGCTTATCAAAACCAATTATATTTTATAGTAGAAGTGTGTATTTAAAATAAATTAAATCTCTGTAACTTCAGTTTTTAGTCAATAAAGAATTACCAAGCTCCATTTAATTATTGCCCTAGCTCTACACCAGGGCAGCAAACTATGGATTGCAGACCAAACAGAGCCTGTTCCCTGTTTTTGTACAGCTCTTGAAATAACAATGTTTTTTTTCATTTTTAAATGATTGGAGGAAAAGTGGGAAAAAATACTTCACATGTAAAAATTATATAAAATTCAAATTTCAGTGTACAGAAAATTGTATTAGAAAAATGTCATGCTCGTTCATCTACTTATTGTCAATCACTGCTTTCCATGCTACAACACGAAATAGCGAATAGTTGAGATAGACTGCATGGCCCACAAAGACTAAAATATTTACTATATGGCCCTTTCTGAAAATGCTTGCCAATCCCAGATCCAGGTAAACGCGCATTCATGTACAGGTGTTACATTCAATATAAAATTGCTGAAAAAATTTATAATAGTTCTAAAAAGTTATAATGAAAGTTACAAGCTAAACAGACTCTTTCCTGTTAGTAAAAGCTACATTGGAATGCTCAGGATGAACAGAACACAGTAAGAAGAGGAGATCATTTTTAAAATATGATACCTGCATCTGTAGTTCAGCATCAGTCTGTAACATTTTGGTCTTGGCTTGGGCATCAAAAATGAAAGGGTAGGAACAAAGTGTGACAGTATCCTAGAACAAAACATATTATTGGCAAATATTACAGTGTTCCACAGAGAATACTGCTGGAAAAATACAGAATTAAATGAAAAATGGATCATTTACCTGTATTATAGATGGTCTAGCCTTCTGTATAAAGAAAAATAAAAAGTCTCTTACTTGGATTGCAAAACCTGAAATTTCTACCCCCTGCAAATATAAAATATAAATAACAAAACATATAACCAATCTCTGCCAAGGCAGAGAGCAAACGCCACTTGGATAGCTGACTGGATTTTTGACGGGACAGATCAGAGGTTTTGATGGTTAAAGATTAAAAAAAAATATGAAAACAATTCCAAAAAATTTTAAAGGACCTTTAAAGACCATCTCACTGACTCCATAATTTACAGCATTAATAGAATGTTCTTTTATAAGAAATCAAATTCCAAAACAGGAGCTTTACAACTCTGACTTCAGATATTAATTTTATTGGGTAAAATGGATGATGCAGACTGCATTTTATTTGTGTCATATTTCATCTTCTTAAACACAAACACAAACACACATACACACACACACACACACACCCCACACACACTTACAACTAGGAGAAAACAAGTATTTAGAAATCTGTCCCTGACTCAGCACTTAGACTAGTGCTTGGCCTATAGAAGATAGTCCATCAATATGTGAATAAATCTAAATAAAATTCTGAGGACGGGAATAACAATAAATAATAAAATCACAAATGAAACATATCTACAAGGTTTGTTACCATTTACCAAGAAAAAAAATGTTTTTTCTGGAAGTTATTAGGTTATGTAACAAACATTATTGATTGATTTAATAGAAACAAAAACATCAACAATATACATTCTGCTGATCAGCAGTATTTCTCAAACAAAAAACTGCAGACTTATTGTCAGAGATCTGAGAGTGCTCTATGAATTCTTAAAAATTCTGTGAGTTCTTTAAAATAATATCCTAAACAAAATTCATGAAAACGCATTCTGAACAACCTCCTTATGATGATTTCCATTTATTTTAATGATTGCCCTGGCGTCACATTATATATGCTTAATTGCCCAAGGGTAATGAAAAAGAAGAAAAGCAGCTTTCCTCTGTAAGTGATGCATTTGCACCCAGGAAAAGGCCAGGAACAGTCTTGGCCCACTGCATGAAAGAATGTTTAATAGCTTCTGAAAAGAGAATAGAGCTGAGTCATCCCAGGGCTGGCAGGCTGCGGGAATTCAGGCACCAAGGCCTGACAGCTGGCAGGTCCTCCCCACAATGCAATAGGTTTCAATAAGACATTTTTGCTGTCATATTTCATCATAAGGCTAATCTGCATTTTATTGATTTTAGAGTTTTGTCTGTATTTAATTTATAGATTTGGTTGGCTCTCTAATTATTAAAGGCTACTAAATATGAAGTGTTTACCTCCTTTTGTGTTTGTGCATATTTCGATGAAATCATTTAATAGCAATCTTCACTAAAATCCATCCATTTTCATTAAAATTATCCTTTGTATAGGAATCTATATAAAAGTTCCTTTAGAGATCTTGGAACATTTCTCTAGACTAAGAAACCCTAACTGGAGTGGATTCCAGTCCAGTGAGACAAGATAATGAGTCATGCATATATAATCCAGGCTAATTTGGCTCATTCTCATACCTATATTTCTAATTATTTGGAATTTAGGAATTGAAATCACTTTAAAAAAAAAAAAAGAGGTGGGGTTACATTATATGTTTAAATAAAGCTTAAATTAAAAAAAAAAAAAAGAAAAAAAGTCCACATACCATAAAACAGCCCTTCACAAGTGACCTTCTAGTCTAGGTACCTGAAAAAGGTAGGAGCATCCTAGGGAAGTGGGTTTACAAGCTTTGGCAATATTCAGAACTACGTGTTATCTGCTTATTCTCAAGGGACAATAAAGATCTTTAACATGTGTTGGTCTATAAAGCAAGATCAAGTTTTGAATACTTCAAATGGAAAAGTGACTAGGAGAGAAGTGACCAGAGTGACCACAAGAACAGTTGCCGGCATTATAGCATCGCAGCAGACCGAGTCTTCTTAAATACTGGTATTTTTGCTGGCCAGTACAGTTATTTCAGACCTCAGCTGGCAGGTCTGTCTGAAGGTCCCAGCCCACCCCAGGCCCGCTGCAGTTCTCAGACCATGCTGCTGCCCTCTTGCTGCAAGCCCCAGCACAAGCGCCCCCAGGCCTCCTCCAACATCTGCCTCCTCAGTCCTAGTCCCCCCCACCGCCCCTCACCTGACCCCTTCATCCCTGCAAGACCCCAGTTTGGGAGGTAGGCAGATGTCTCTTCTGCAGGAGGGGAGGAGTTAAATGGAGGGCAAGGTCACTACCCCTCTGGAGCGGGATTGGGGTTTGGTGTAGCTGCCTCCCAAGAAATCCCAAACTGCCTTGGTTAGGAGCAAGAGCCAAGGCCAGAGAGCGGATGGTCCATGAGACCCTCCCCCAGCCAGGGCAGGACCACAGTGCCAGCTGTGGCAAAGGCAAAGGAAAGCTATTCGGTCAAAAGAAGGAACAGAACCATATGGTCTACCTCTTTAAAAAATTTTTAAAGATTTACCCATTTATTCTAGAGAGATAGAGAGAGAGCACAAGTGCCAGAAGTGGAGAGGAAGAGAATCTCAAACAGACTCCCTGCTTAGCACAGAGCCAGCCGTGGAGCTCGAACTCACAACCCAAGAGCATAACATAAGGCGGAATCAAGACCACCCAGGCATCCCTATGAAGGTCTGTTTATACATAGAAGGTCTATAATTTTTATAAGTCTATGGGTCTTTGAATCTGAAATACAATCATTTAATTTCACTGATTTTTATTCTGTAAACGCTGTTTTAGAAATGCTGTTAGTCCTGGCATTTCTTTTCTTTTCTTTTCTTTTTTTTTTTTTTTTGACAGTTGAGAAATGTATAGTCCTGGCATTTCTGTATTATAGGAAATGAATGTTCAAACAGCAGCATTAGGATTTTGCTCTATGGCTGCTCTCCCTAACGCAGGTAGGAGCGTGAGTGTGAACGGTAAGATACGCCACCCTCTCAGGGAGGAGGCTGCTTGCCTGGACTGTCCACTGCCCCAGAATGAGTGTGACAAACATAAAAGAAGCAAAGTACTGGTAACGGATCATACTTCAAGTGCTCCTGCTTGAGATGGGATTAGACTGTGACCTTATTTCATTTTCAAAAGTATATTAAACAGAAGCATGGAATAAGTACATGGTGCAGAACTGGGGAATTGGGAATACCCTTTCCTCCTTTTTAAAATTCCAAGTCCACATTTCCTAAGCATGGCTGTGGCTGGCTGGGGACAGGAGGTACTGTACAAACACCTGCAGCAGGAGGAGAAGACACAGCTCACTCTGCCTTAGGGCCTGCCACCTGGCATTCCTGTCCCCGCCACAGACAAGTCTGGCTTCCCTGCATCACCGCTTGATGCTGAAGGAACAAGTGGCCTTGTCTGGCCCGTGCACAACACAGTACCTAGAGCCAGACCGCTGTCCCGGGTGACGTCCAGCAAGATGTCAAGTCAGTTCTCATGTTTACTTGGGAAGCATTCACTTTGTCACTCACTTTCTCCCTCGCGCTGCCCTCTAGGGGAGCCCGCGGAGCCACTTGTTCTATGTGCTCTTTGATTTTCAAGTGTAGAGGATGGCAGTTTATGAACTGGAAGAACTAAACCACTACCACCTCTTCTTCTTTTTTTTTAAACTGGCGATTCTTTTTATTTTTTTTTTTTAAAGATTTTATTTATTTGACAGACAGAGATCACAAGTAGGCAGAGAGGCAGGCAGAGAGAGAGAGAGGAGAAAGCAGGCTTCCCGCTGAGCAGAGAGCCCGATGTGGGGCTCGATCCCAGGACCCTGGGATCATGACCTCAGCCGAAGGCAGAGGCTTTAACCCACTCAGCCACCCAGGCACCCCTACCACCTCTTCTTTAAAATGAGCGAAAATCAGGGTGCCTGGGCAGCTCCGCTGGTTAAGTCTCAGGGTCCTGAAATGGGGCCCCGTATCAGGCTCCACACTCAGCACGGAGTCCACTTGTCCCTCTCCCTCTGCTCCTTCCTCTGCTCTCTCTCTCCCTCTCTGGAATTAAAAATTAATCTTTAAAATGAGCAAAAATCAGCCACTCTAGAATGTTCCTTTTGTGCTCCACTGCCCTTTCCACATAAGGGCAACACAGCTTTGTAACGTCTTTTTCACTGCTGCCTCTGCACTGACTACCCCATAGAGGCAACCACCACATGCTACACGTCTGCATCCCCAGTGACCAGCAGCTCACGACACACCGCAGGTGCCCCAGAGCTGCTTACTGAAAACTAGTCAGTGAGGGTTTATTATATGCCACACACTGAGCACTCTGCCAAGTACAGCCTTTCCATGCTTTCTCCATCTAATTCTCACTAGACCGTCCTAATGCTCATTTACCAACAAGGACACCAGGACTGTAGGAATTAAACAACTTGCCTAAGGAGACAGAGCTGGTAGGCCACCTTTGAGATCTGAACCCAGTTCTTTTTGACTAGAGCATGTGCTCTGAACTATACACTGGACTGCCTTGGCTACTATGACGCTAAAACATTTGACACACAACGCCATTTATTGTGGTGTACACACACACACACATGCGCGCGCGAGCACACACACACACACACACACACACAGGAATATTATCCAGTCATATAAAAAGAAATCCTGCCATTTGCAACCTGCATGAACCTGAAGGGCATTATGCCAAGTAAAATGAGCCAAACAGAGAAACACAAATACTACACGGTATCACCTCTACATGGAATCTAAAAGAAAGCCAACGTTGCTCACTTAAGTACTGTCATCCACAGCCTGCTATCATGATCATCTACATTTCTAACACCAGCAACTTCTTTTTCGGTGGCAAAAAGAATTAGGGTTCATTAGAAGCATTTTAGTCAGGATCCAGTCACAGAAAGGGTAGATTCAAATTCAGAAGAACTGGCTTTTATGAAGCTAACTAAATTGCTTAAACAATTAGAAAAACTGTTTAATTTCTGTGGGCCTCCAATTCCTCACCTAGAAACAAAAGAGCCTCAATAGGGGCTCCTGGGTGGCTCAGTGGGTTAAAGCCTCTGCCTTCAGCTCAGGTCATGATCCCGGAGTCCTGGGATAGAGCCCTGCACTGGGCTCTCTGCTCAGCAGGTAGCCTGCTTCCCTTTCTCTTTCTCTGCCTGCCTCTCTGCCTACTTGTAATCTATGTCAAATAAATAAATAAAATCTTTTTTAAAAGAGCTTAAATAATTCGTAAAGCTTATTTCAGCTCTTAACATTTTATTATTCCATGAGTAGTTACTCATGAGTTGATAAAACAGAAAAGCTTCTTTTTGCAATTTCTAAATTAGCAGGTGAAAGCAGAGTTCACTGCTAGCTTGCATGTTCAATTTCCCATCTAAGCCCATTTAAAAGACTCGAACCCATTTTTATTGAAGAGTATTTTGTTTTTTCAAGGTTATCATAAAGCTTATTAAAAACATGTAACTGGATGATGGACACTGGGGAGGAATGTGTTATAATGAGCACTGGGTTTTAAGACTGATGAATCACAGCCTTGTACCCCTGAAACAAATACTACAGTATATGTTATTTATATGTTAATTGAATTTAAATTTTAAAAACACATTATTGTCTCTAGCACTGATCATCTCTTGTTTGACAAACCAAATAATCTTCTACGTTAAATAAACCTCTTCATACACCTTGCTATTAGAGACCACTACTGACCTCCAAAAACACTACAGAGAAAATACTGTCTCAACATTGGTGATGGATCTGTTCAACCAGCAAGGACGCACATCGAATATATCTGCTCCACACAACTTCACTAAGTACAGTGACCACATCATCATTCTGTTTCCTGACATAACTCCAATTTACACACATGCCACAGGGGAGAAGTTGGTCCTCAACACCCTGGCAGAGACCCCAGGCCAGTGTGCAATCAAACTGGGCACTCTTTGCCAAGTCATGGTGGCAGGCAGGAATCCACAGTCCTGTGGGCGGCATCTCTAACATACGGTGACAGCTCGGTCAGGAATAGGTTACATCATCACACCCATAATCCCAAATCAGAGGTGGCCTGCAGGGTTCAGATGCCAACAAGAGACGACTGAAGTAAGCTACCTATTAGAAGATGGTAATTAGCAAATGATCCTTTCCTCAATGTCAAAATCGAGGGGCAGTGGGGATTGTGGCACATAGAAACCTTGTCTAAAGAGCCAGTGTTGAACTCCAGCCCATGGGCACCATCTGGGAGGATGGGTTATGTTGCCAGATATTCCAACTTTCAAGAAAAGCTAGAAATTAATTTTAAGCATCTTGTCTTTTTTGTAGTAAAAGACACCTAACATAAAGTTTGCCATCTTTACCATCTTTAGGTGTATAATTCAGTAGTGCTATGTTCACATTATTATACAGCAGATCTCCAGAACTTTTTCCTCTTCCAAAACTGAAGTTCTATAGCTACTAAACAACTCTTCATTTCCCTTCCCTCAGGCCCCAGCCGCCACCACCCTACTTTCTGCTCCTACAAGTGTGACTACTTTAGATACCTTGATTTTTAAAATGTTGACCAACTCATCCCAATCAAAATTCTACCAGCATTTTTCAAAGTGCTGGAACAAACAATCCTAAAATTTGTATGGAACCAGAAGAGACCTTGAATTACTAAGGAAATGTTGAAAAAGAAAAACAAAGCTGGGGGCATCACGTTGCCTGATTTCAAGCTTTACTACAAAGCTGTGATCACCAAGACAGCATGATACTGGCACAAGAACAGATACATAGACCAGTGGAACAGAGTAGAGAGCCTAGACATGGACTCTCAACTCTATGGTCAAATAATCTTCGACAAAGCAGGAAAAAATATACAGTGGAAAAAAGACAGTCTCTTCAAATAATGGTGCTGGGAAAATTGGACGCTATGTGTGGAAGAATGAAACTCGACCATTCCCTTACACCATACCCAAAGATAAACTCGAAATGGATAAAAGACCTCAACGTGAGGCAGGAATCCATCAGAGTCCTAGAAGAGAACATAAGTAGTAACCTCTTTGACATCGGCCACAGCAACTTCTTTCAAGATGTGTCTCCGGGGTGCCTGGGTGGCTCAGTGGGTTAGCCTCTGCCTTTGGCTCAAGTCATGATCTCAGGATCCTGGGATCGAGCCCTGCATTAGGCTCTCTGCTCAGCGGGGAGCCTGCTTCCCCCCCTCTCTCTCTGCCTTCCTCTCTACCTACTTGTGATCTCTCTCACTGTGTCAAATAAATAAATAAAATCTTAAAAAAAAAAAACAACATGTCTTCAAAGGCAAAGGAAACAAGCGAAAATGAACTTTTGGGACTTCATCAAGATCAAAAGCTTCTTCACAGGGGCGCCTGGGTGGCTCAGTGGGTTAAAGCCTCTGCCTTCAGCTCGGGTCATGATCCCAGGGTCCTGGGATCGAGCCCCACACTGGGCTGTCTGCTCAGCGGGGAGCCTGCTTCCTCCTCCTCTCTCTCTCTCTCTGCCTGCCTCTCTGCCTACTTATGATCTCTCTGTCAAATAAATAAATAAAATATTAAAAAAAAAAAAAGCTTCTGCACAGCAAAGGAAACAGTCAACAAAACAAAGAGGCAACCCAAGTGTTGGAGAGAATGCAGAGAAAGGGGAACCCTCTTACAGTGTTGGTGGGAATGCAAGTTGATGCAGCCACTTTGGAAAACAGTGTGGAGATTCCTTAAGAAATTAAAAATAGGGCTACTCTATGACCCCGAAATTGCACTACTGGGTATTTACTCCAAAGATACAGATGTAGTGAAAAGAAGGGCCATCTGTACCCCAATGTTCATAGCAGCAATGGCCACAATTGCCAAACTGTGGAAAGAGCCAAGATGCCCTCCAACAGATGAATGGATAAAGAAGATGTGGTCCATATATACAACGGAATATTACACCTCCATCAGAAAGGATGAATACCCAACTTTTGTATCAGCGTGGACGGGACTGGAAGAGATTACGCTGAGTGAAATAAGTCCAGCAGAGAGAGTCAATTATCATATGGTTTCACTTACTTGTGGAGCATAAGGAATAACACGGAGGACATTGGGAGAAGGAGAGGAAAAATGAGTTGAGGGAAATCAGAGAGGGAGAGAAACCATGAGAGACTTGGACTCTGAGAAACAAACTGAGGGTTTTGGAGGGGAGAGAGGTGGGGGTTGGGTGAACCTGGTGGTGGGTATTAAGGAGGGCACATATTGCATGGAGCACTACGTGTAGTGCATAAACAGTGAATCTTGGAACACTGAAAAAATAAAATAAAATTTTAAAAAATAAAATAAATAAAATGTTGGCCAACTAATTAAGATTTGAACCATTCTGGCTGACTACCCATTTATGACTCCTTACTGACCACTTATGATTTCTCAGAACTTCAAAAGTTTCAGGAATGCCAAGCTAGCCAAAACACTTTGTCATTAATACCAAAGTCAAGGACAAATCTGGGGCTCAGATGTGCTCTTCTTGCCCTTATTTGTACTCTAAGACTAAAGCTTTAAGATCTGCTTTACATGAATTCTTACCATGCCTGCTTGATGCAAGAACCACATGAGGTAGTCTTCCTGAATGTCCACAAGACTGGAAATCTCAGGAATGTAAAATGTATCATACTCCACATGCTTCACTTTGAGATTTACCTGATGAGGAACAAAATAAGGAAAATTAAAACCAAGACAAGTCAAAGAGGGCTTTCCATGGGCAACCTCAGTAGGATATTTGAACCTACCATCTATTCAGCCCTCTCCCCATAGGCTCCTCTCTATGCTCACCTTATATAACTTCTCCAGGAGCTTGAGAGCTGCTGTAATGTAATTGTTAAACAGTACAGGAATTAAGAATGTCTTTCTTCCTCTCAGTAGATAAACAACCGCACCTTTATAGAGGTTTATCAGCTTCATGAAATATTTTGGGCATACCTGAGACCACCAGTTATCTTTAGAAAGAAAGAAAGAAAAGACATATTTCAACATGTATCCTTGATCGAGTGTTTATGTCTTCTGCCTACTAGCTAAAAACTGCTCCAGCTAGAAAATGAACATTAGTCTAAAATATGGTTTCCCAAAGCTGACTTTAAAAAGAATCTATTAAAGCATTTCTGGAGAGAGCACAGCTACACAAGAATCCCTCGAGCTTTTTGTGTAACGTTTGATCTGATTTTTTTTTTCCCCCTCCAAGACCCATTCAGAGAGCTAAGCTAGAAGTTCAGTTCCAAAGGTCCATATGGACAAGATGCTGAGGCACCTGTTGTGGGGAACATTCACATTTTCTCATTCTTGCTGGCCCCCTCACCTCAGCCTCCACCTACATGTTGTGCCAGGGATGCAAAGGACCATACGCCCCTGAATACAGGGCAATCACGCCCTCCCTTCAAGGGGGATCCTCAGTGGAAAACTACTATTTCTGTTTCTCCCCATGCTTTCTCATAACCAGACAAGAAGGCTCAAGCATTGGTTGCTACATTGTCAGAAGTGAATTCAGCCATATTGAAATACTTAAAGGATGAAATGATAGCATGTCTGTTATTTTTTAAAAAAATATTTCAGCAAAAACATAAAGGTGGTGGTAGGGGGAATACAGAAAACAGAAAGGGCAAAATACTGATAATTGTGAATCTTTGTGTCAGTGGGTACCTGCAGTGTTTTCCGTACACTTTGGGATATTCTTTTAAATTTAAGTTTCTTTAACTAGCAGTTAAAAAGAAGGGTAAAACTGAATAACTCTGATCTCTCTGCGCGGCCCTACCTAGAAAAAATTAAAATAAAAAAAAACGAAACCCCAAACTTAAACGTCAGGTCATGTTCCTTCGGAGATTGCCATCGCTCTACCTCACAGTCTACCAGAACACCTGAAAAAATACGCCCATGGGGCTTCGATCTTAAAAAAGCAAAATGAAGGACTAACATATTCCTAGTGCTTTCATTATTATTTCTGTTTTAAATCTTCTGCAAAGGTGGAAGCAATATGGAAAAGCCGGGATTCCATCCTCAGGAACACAGGTCTCTTTACTCATGGGGAGACACACTCAAGTAACATCCTAGTCCACATGGAACGCAGAAGTTACTGAGTTGCAATGAACACCTGAAAAAAAATTTACCAGAAAAAATAAATAAATAAATAAAAGGGAAAAGCCAGGTGACAGACTTTCTGCACTTGATTAACAAAAACATCTCAGGCGCTACTCCCATGAGAGACACTCTCCAATTCACTGAGGAACGGAAGGTTCTTATCTCAGCAAAGTGTCCGTGGCCTGCAAAAATCAGTGTGGACTCAACTGTCCTAAAAAAGAAAAACAGAACAAACATTGGGTAAGTCTCCACTAGGTCATTTTCTTCCTCTCCTCTTTTGGAGACCTGTGCATCACACCAAACTGTTCATTTCACTCCCACCCCCTAAATTAGGTAAGGGAGAAAGTGCAACAGAGGGACACTAATTTTTGAGATGCTATTAACGACTAGCAAAGGTAGGAAGTGAAAAAAAGAAGTTTAAAGTTGGATAATCTAACCTTGTGAATATTTAAAAATCAAGATTAGTCTGGCATGAATCATTTCAAATAATGTAAATAATGGTTCAATTTGCTCATCGTGCAAATATGGCCAGTTAGAGGACAAGCAGCAAAGAAAGGTAAGATCTGAATGGCAACAAACAGATTCTTGGATCTCAGCCCACTGAGAGCCAGCAGTCATACCAATAAAATAAAAAGTACAAAACCACTGGTATTGAGTTTCACAAATTCACCTAATACTTTGCTGGGGTTTGTATCCAGCCGCAGAATGGCCATGGCCAGGGGAATGGTCAGCGTTATGTAATACTTGGAATCCTGGAGCAGGGGAAACTCCGGTAGTATTAAATAGATTCTCATGGCTTCCACATCTGGTGGTGAGCTTGACAACTGAGGAATTAGGCAACTTTCAAAGCTGTTCAAGATCTGCATGAGAGAAAAGAATACTGAGAAATTCTAACATGCCTGAGATCTAGTTACCTTACCTCTAAATTCATAAGCTATTCGATATCTCAACTCCCATTCACTCAGTATATGCACTGGGGTGCTCAAGGGATGCATCAGTGGAATGGAAAGCCAACGATCCCTGCCCCTGCAGACCTTACTATGGGAGGGCATTTGCTTAGAAAGAGTTAAGCTAAGAAGAAAGTCAAAGGTAGGTCAAATTCCCAAAGTGAATATTTTAGAGTTATGATTTATACAAGATTTTTGCCTTATATTACTCTTTGTTTCTCTTGAAAGTTGAATTACTACAAGATGGGATCCGGAGGGAGACAAACCATAGTAGACTCTTAATCTCACAAAACAAACTGAGGGTGGCCAGGGGAAGGCAGGTAGGGAGAGGGTGGTTGGGTTATGGACATTGGGGAGGGTGTGTGCTACGGTGAGTGCTGTGAGATGTGTAAACCTGGAGATTCACAGACCTGTACCCTGGGGCAAATAATACATTATATGTTAATAAAAATAATTTTAAAAAACAAAGTTGAATCACTGCAATGCAAAAATGCATTTTTTAAAAAATACACTCTGTAAATGTAAGGAACTTACCTGTTCTAGAATCATGGAGTGTTGAGAGCTCATTAATTTTTCAAATAACACTCTCGTTGAGTTCAGGTCAATCCCAGGGATTTTGGGACTTGTTTTAAAATGTTCATCAATTCTAAACAAAAATTTTAAAAGTGTGTAATAAAAGAAAAACAAAGCAAACACTCTGATAGGAATTAGAAATGGAAAACAAAATAGTCTGTCTCTACTGACTGGATTTAAAGCTGACCTGATTTAAAGCGGACAAGCCGTATAAAAATACTACACTTCAGGGGCACCTGGGTGGCTCGGTCGTTAACATCTGCCTTCCCCTCAGGTCATGATCCCAGCGTCCTGGGATTGGTCCCTGGTCGGCAGGAAGCTTGCTTCTCCCTCTCCCACTCCCCCTGCTCCTGTTCCCTCTCTTGCTGTGTCTCTCTCTGTCAAATAAATAGAATCTTAAAAAAAAAAAAAAAA
>RCUC01121094.1:0-84791 GCA_003697995.1 Taxidea taxus jeffersonii
AGAATTTAGACTCTCACTAGTTATTATGTTAACTGTGGGTTCAAAAATTGCCCCTTTCCAGTTTGAAGAATATCCTTCCATTCATTGCTCTCAGTTTTTATCCTGAAGGTTTCTTAGGAGTTTTTCAAGTGACTTTTTTTTGTACATAATTTGAGATAAAGAGGTTTTTTTCCTTCACTCCTTTAATGTGGTGTGTTACATTGATTGTTTTTTGTATGTTGAATTATCCTTGAATTTAGGTATCAATCCCTCCTTCATGGTGATAATCCTTTTAATATGGTGTTGAATTTGATTTGCGAGGGTTTTGTTGAAGATTTTGGCACCTATTTACAAACGTTCAGTTTTTTTTCTTGTTTTGTTTTAATTTTGAAACAACAAAAAACAGGCTGCATTCAGTTTAAGGAAGATTGCTATTAACTGTTCACAGAAAAATCCATCTGATATTGAAGAACACTTTGTTCTTGTTTTATCAGAGTAAATCTCTTGATATACTTGTTATAGGTCTGTTCAGGTTTTATATTTCTTCTTGAGTTACTTTTGGTAGCTTTCTTAGGAATAAGTTCATTTCTTCTAGGTTATTTATTTATTTTCATAAACTTATTTATAGCATTTTCTTAAACTTCATATTTAAACATAGTGTCCAGTCTGTTCTAATTCCCATTTTCATTTCTGATATTAGTAATTTGAGTCTTCCCCTTTTTTTGTTTTAGTGTTGCTAAAGTTCTTCAGTCTTTTCAAAGAACCAAATTTAGTTTCATTGATTCTTACTATTGTTTTTCTATCCTCCATTCATTTGTCTCTGCTCAAATATTTAAAGTTGACTTCTCTTTACTAGCTTGAAGAGTTTTTTACATAGGAAAGTTGGAGAAAAAAAAAGAAAATAATAGAGTTTGAAGGATAAGTGGTAATGCAAAATGAAAGAGTAAATCCTAGTATGGAGGACTAGGTATGATTAAGTTTTAAGGGAGGGGTGTGGAAGTAGGAACTTTAAATAGGTTGTAATGGTAGTATATACTGAGAATATGATATATTATCAAATATGTAAGGAGGAGTGAGAATTAGCCAGAAAAACTTTCAGGGGTGGAGCTTTCTACGTGGAAGAAACAGTCAGTGCCAAATAAGGCAAGAGAAAGACATGCCTACTGAGTGAAAGGCAACCTTGGAAGAATAAGGAGGTCTGCTTGGCTAGAACCAAATGAGTAAGAAACAGAGTTGTTGGAAGTGAGTTCCAAAAAGTACTAAGTGTCAGATCCTGCAGGTCCTCAAACATGATTATAAGAAAACTGGATTTCATTAAGAGGGAAACATGCAATCATTTCAGAACCTTTATAATGGATTCATTCTCAGATGTTTGATTATATTCTATTTGTCTAAATATTTTTCCTTATTCTTGAATAATACAATTAGTGTAATATTAGAATAAGTTTAGAAGTTGGAAAAATAGGAGTTGGTCAAATTTATGCTTCATTTATTAAGACTGTTTTGACTATCTTGGGCCACTTACAGTCCCAAATGTATTTGAGGTTACAAAAAAGGCCATTGGAATTTAATAGACGTTGTTATGTCTTTTTTTTTTTTAAGATTTTATTTACTTATTTGACAGTGAGAGAGATCACAACTAGGCAGAGCAGCAGGCATGGGGGTAGGGGAGGCAGACTCCTCACTGAGCAGGGATCCTGATGCAGGGCTCGATCCCAGGATCCTGAGATCATGACCTGAGCTGAAGACAGAGGCTTAACCCACTGAGCTACCCAGGCACCCCTGTTTTAAGTCTTTAGATAAGTTTGGGTACAATTGGCATCTTAATAATAAGTCCCTTTGAATTTGAAACTCAGGATGTTAATTTTTTCAGCAATGCTTTGCAGTACTTTCTATACAACATTTTACCTCCACGGATGGTTATATTCCTTGGTATTTTATTATTTTAGATGCTCTCTTTATTAATTTTTTCTTAGTTTTCTTTTCAGGCTGTTCATAAAAACAAAATTGATTTTTATGTGTTGATCTTGAACTCGGCAGCATACTTGAATTTATTCTGACTTTTTTGTGCATTCTTTGGATTTATTATATATAAGATTATATCATCTGTGAATAGATACAGTTTTTCTTTCAAAAATTTCTTCCAAATTTTTATGTATTTTATTTCCTCTTCTTGCCCATTTACGTTGGCCAGAACTTTCAATACAGTGATGAGTAGCAGTGGGAAAATGGGTGTTCTTGTCTTCTTCCTCTTCATTTAAATGAAAAATGAAAGCTTCATTTTTTCACTATTTAGTATGATGTTAAGTGTTGTTGTTTTTTTAAAATTCCCTTTAACATGTTGGAGGAAATTGATCTAATCCTACTTTTACATGTGTTTCAACATAAAAGAGTGTTGGATTTTTCAAATCAAGTAAGATGATTGTATGTGTGTGTATGTGTATGTCTTTACTGTATTCTGTTGATGTGATGCATTCCACTGATTAATTTTTGCATGTTTAACCATCTTTGCATACCTTGAATAAATCCCATTAGGTCATGATGTATAATCATTTTAGCATGCTCATGGATATGGTTTGCTAATATTCTGTTCAGGATTTTTCCATCTATGTTAATGGTAAGTTTTTTTGATAGTCCATTTTTCTTATGATATCTGTATTTGACTTTGGTGTCAGGGTAATGGAAGTCTCATAGAATTATTTGGAAACATTGCCCACATTTCCCATTTCTTGGAGTTAATTCTTCAAGTATTTGGTAGAGTGAACCAATGAAAACATGTCATCAAATTTGTTGGCATATAATATTTTGTAGTGTTCTTTCTACAATCCTTTTTTATTTCTGTAAACTTGGTGCTATGTTAGTTATTAATTCATAATTTGTGACTTCAAGTAATATTACAAAGCTGTAGTAAATCATAACAGTAATCAAAACAGAGTACTGGCACAAAAATAGACACATACATCAAAGGGACAGAATAGAAAATCCAGTTGATAAAGCAGTAAAGAATATCCAATGGGAAAAAAGACAGTCTCTTCAACAAATAGTTTTGGGGAAACTCTGTAGCTGCACACAAAAGAATGAAATGTAACCACTTTCTTACACCATATACACACCAAAAGATTCCAAATGCACGAAAGTTCAAAATGTGAGACAGGAGGGGTGCCTCTGTAGCTCAGTCGGCTGTTCACTTCACCCCAGGTCATGATCTCAGGGCCATGAGGTTCAGTCCCATATCAGGCTCTGTGCTCACAGGGAGACTTCTTGAGATTCTCTCCCTCTCTCTTTCCCTCTCCCCCACAACTCATGCTTATACTCATTCTTTCTAAAATAAATAAGTATTTAGGGACGCCTGGGTGGCTCAGTTGGTTAAGCAGCTGCCTTCAGCTCAGGTCATGATCCCAACATCCTGGGATCAAGTCCCACATCGGGCTCCTTGCTCGGCAGGGAGCCTGCTTCTCCCTCTGCCTCTGCCTGCCTCTCTGTCTGCCTGTGCTTGCTCTCGCTCTCTCTAACTAATAAATAAATAAAATATTAAAAAAAATAAAATAAATAAGTATTTAAAAAATAAAAAATAAATATGAGACAGGAAACCATCAAAATCCTGGCAGAGAACACAGGTAGTAACCTATTTGACATCAGTCATAGCCACTTCTTTCTACATGTCTCCTGAGGCAAGAGGGAACAAAAGCAAAAATAAACTCTTGGGACTTCATCAGAATAAAAAGCTTCTGCACAGTGAAGGAAATAGTAAAGCTAAAAGGCAACATGTGGAATGTGAAAAGATATTTGCAAATGATACATCTGATAAAGGATTTAGTATCCAAAATATATAAAAAACATAAAACACCCCACAGAATTATACAACTGAACAATGAGCAGAAGATATGAATAGACATTTCTCCAAGACATAAGATGGCCAGGAGATACAAGAAAAAATGCTCAACATCAGTCATCATCAGGGAAATGCAAATCAAAACTACAATCAGCAATCACCTCACCCCTGTAAGAATAGCTAAAATCAACAATTCAAGAAACATCAGGTGTTGGCAAGGATGTGGAGGAAAAGGAACACTTTTGTACTGTTGCTGGGAATGCAAACTGGTGCGCCACACTGGAAAACAGCGTGGAGATTCCTCAGGAAGTTATAAAAGAGCTACCAGCTACCCTGTAATCCTGCAATTGCAATGCTGGGCATTTACCCAGAGAGTACAAAAATACTGATTCAAAGGGATGCCTGCACCATGATGTTTATATAACATATATTATTTACAATAGACATGATATAGAAGCAGCTCAAACTGACTGCTGAATGGACAAAGAAGATAAAGTGTAAATATACAATGGAATAGTACTCATTCATGAAAAAGAATGAAATCTTGCCATTTGCAACAACATGAATGGAGCTAGAGTGAAAAAAGTGAAAAAAGTCGGTCAGAGCAAGACAAATACCATATGAATTTACTATTATGTCCAATTTAAGAAATTAAAAAAAACAAGCAAAAAGAAAATCCAGAGAGAGAGAGAGAGTGAGAGAGAAGAGAAAGAGAGATAGAGGAGAGAGAAACCAAAAAACAGTCCTACCTCTAGAGAACAAACTGATGGTTACCAGGACTGGTGGGGAATGGGTTGAATAAGTGATGGGGATTAAGGAGTGCACTTGTTATGAGCACTGATTGTTTTATCGAAATTGTTTTATGAGTCACTATATTGTAAACCTGCAACTAATATAACACTGTACATTAACTGACATGAATTCTAAAAAACTTGTTTCTGAACTAATATTATTTATCACCACCTGCTGTTCTTCCTTGCTTTCCTCAAGGTATAAAGTAGGCAATTTACTTGAATCCTTTTTCAAGGTAGACTTTTACAAGTATGAATATCCCTCTACAAACTGCTGTGTCTACATTCTATAAATATTTGAATATTTTGATTTTTTTGTAGACTCTGTATGCATCTTGGATTGAGATGTCTGTTTCCTTTTCCAGATCAGGGAAGTGTACAGTTATTATTTCTTCAAATAAATTTTCTGCTCCCTTTTCTGTCTATTCTTTTTCTAGGACTCCTGTTATGTGAATGTTATTATTCTTGAAGATATCACTGAATTCCCTTATCTGATTCTCACTTTTTGTTATTCTTTTTTTCTTCTTCCTCTTAAGCTTGCTTGCTTTCTGTTACACTGTCTTCCAGCTCACTGAAAGAAGCCATTCTTCTGCTTTCTTTAGTCTACTATTGATTCCATCTAGTGTTTTTAATTTGAATTATTGAGTTTTTAACCTCTGATTGGCTCTTTTAATATTTTCTATCTCCTTCATGAAGGTCTAAGTGGAATCCTTCAGAGTTCTCTCAAGTCCAGTGAGTATCTTCATGGTCATTAGTTTAAATTCTGTATCAAGCGTATTGCTTGTCTCCTTTTTGTTTTGCTCTTTTATGGCAATTTTGTCCCATTATTTCATTTGGAACCTACTCCTTTGTCTCTTCATTTTTTTGAACTCCCTGTTTCTGTTTCTCTGTGTTAGGAGTGTCAGCTATATATCTCCTGTTCTTGAAAGCATGGCTGTATGAAGAGGAGGTCCTGTAGTGCTCTGCAGTGTGATGTGTCCTTTTCACCAGAACCTGGCACTTCAAGGGGTGTCTATGTGTGTTGTGTGAATCTTGCTGTTGTATCTCAGTTGCATTTACCTTCAGTCCATTTGTCTTCAAAGGCTCTCTACCTGTTGTGTTTGGGGTTTGGTCCCTGTGGTATAATGGGACAGTCTGAGCCCACGTGGGCTTGAGTTGTGTCAGATCAGGAATTTCGCAGAGACACAGAAACATTGGACTGCAGAGTAACCTTTATGGTGCCCTGAGAAGTCTTTATTTGTCTCTCCAGGTGTCTGCCCCAGCAATGGGGCCTCAGTCATACTGATGTGTATTGTTATTTTCCCCTCTCCAGGGCAGGAATCACTGTGGAGTGCTGATGGTCTCTGTTGGGACCACTTGCGCAGTGCCATGCTTGTGACAACTCTCTAGCCAAGTTTGTATTTAAAGAGGCAGGTATGCAAGAGAGTCCTGAGGAGAGGTTTCTAGTGTGACCAAATCTGTACTGATCTGCTGCAGGAGAACCAAGTCTGCACTGACCTGCAGCTATCTGGTAAAACAGACAAGAAGGCTTGCCAGGCTTCAACAGTGTGGGGGTGGGTGGGCTATTAGCAAGCTAGTTGGAGAGTGGTCACCTTGTGCTGGTGCCTGCAGGTGTAATGTGTCTAGGCTGCTGTTTGTAGAGGAAAATGGCACGCACCAGTTCTTTTGTTCCTGGAAAAGTCTTCCAATAAATCCTGTCCCTCCAGCACACTTTTGAGATTAGTGAACAAATCTCTTTCCTGAAAGCCCTAGCTGCTGTTTCTATGCTTATCTTCAGGGATATATTTGTTGTTCTGTCTCATCAAAGCTGGCCACTCATTTTCCTTTCACTCTCCCACTATCCAGAGCCAAGACCACTGATTTTTAAAGTTCCAGGTGTTAAACCTCTTGATTGCTAGGAACCTTGGTTTTCAAAGTGAAATGTTATAGGGACTTGTCTTCCTGCTGTAGGTCCCCTGTGTGGGGGGTGGTTGCTGTGGGGTCTTCTCTCCCTTCTCTCTGCCTATAGTATCCTTCTCTTCCCTTCCCTGAACAGTTCTGTGCATTGAATTCATGATGGGTTATCCACCCTTCCTACCCTTTTTGCTATGGCATCTTATTTACATTGTGCTATGGAGAGTTTGTTCTGCCAGTCTTTTGGTCCTTTTCTGGGTTCTTTTATACTGATGTGGGTGTCACCTAGTTGTATCTGTAGGAAGAGGTGAGCTTGGGATCTTCTTCCTCTGCCATCTTTCCCAGAACTGTGTCAATATTTAAGCAGTACTGGAAAAATGCAAAATCTGTTAAATAAAGTAAAAATGGAACACTGAAAGCCTACACTTCTGTTCTATCAAAATGTAAATATAATATTAGTTTTGAAATAACAAAAACTTCGGAATTTGGGAAAATTAAGAGAAAATTTTCCATTCTTCATAAACAACTTCTGAGCACATTTGAGAATACTGATTAAGAAGTAAGTTGAGAGGACGCCTGGGTGGCTCAGTTGGTTAAGCAGCTGCTTTCGGCTCAGGTCATGATCCCAGCGTCCTGGGATCGAGTCCCACATCGGGCTCCTTGCTCGGCAGGGAGCCTGCTTCTCCCTCTGCCTCTGCCTGCCACTCTGTCTGCCTGTGCTCACTCCTGTGCTCTCTCTCTATCTGACAAATAAAAAAAAACAAAACAAAAGAAGTAAGTTAAGTAGGCATTTTGAATCATCAAGGGTGATACTGCTGTAAGATAAAATATTTATTATTACTAAAGCCCACTTACACTAATTGCAAAATTAGGAACCACATAAAATGGGACAAACCGCTAAGCATAGGATGCACATAGAGGATATAAAGTGAATATAAAAGTCAGCAGCATCTTGTTTGTGTGAATAAATATGCTTACTCCAGAAAGGTTGGTGAAATTCTGGAAACATACTGATGGAAAGACTTACATGACATATATAGAAATGATAATAACACAAAAGGCAATGGCAAGTGTAGCAAGTACATGTCTATCCATATATGAAAACTTATATAGCAAATATTTAATGTGAATTAAATAGAACTATAGAATTTAGGGGCACCTGGGTGGCTCAGTGGGTTGAAGCCTCTGCCTTCAGCTCAGGTCATGATCTCAGGGTCCTGAGATCAAGCCCCAAATCAGGTTCTCTGCTCAGCAGGAAGCCTGCTTCCTCCTCTCTCACTGCCTGCCTCTCTGCCTATTTGAGATCTCTGTCTGTCAAACAAATAAATAAAATCTTTTAAAAAAAACTATAGAATTAACAGAATTTAATTAAATTCTATATTTTAACATATAATTAAATTTTCTACCAATTTTTCCTAAGTAGGGAAAATCAACTAGAGTAATTTAAACATTTCTAATAAAAGGTTTTCCTACAGAAAAAAGGTTTTCCTACAGAATCTTTTTTTTGTGTGAATATCTGGATGTCTGTCATCCTTTTATAGATTGGAATAATTGGATATAAAAAGGCAAATTTATGAAGCTTTTCTCCTTTATTCTTTGGTATGTGTGGCTCTTGTTTAATAAAGGTAAAATCCACAAAACATACAACTAGTCACTTTAAAGTGAATGATTCAGAATGATGTTGCAGTGTGGATAGGAAGATGGTGAGAGGTAGGAGGACTATATGATATGTTGTCTCATCCCAGGAACACACTAGATAACTATAAATCTAAATACCACAGAAATTAATCTGAAAACTGACAGAATGGACTCCATAACTAAAGGAAGAGAAAAGGCCACACTGAGGGAGGGAGAATGTATGGAGACCTGTTCCAGATGAGAAGAATATTGAGGGTTTTATGAAGAGAAAGGAGCTGTGGTCATGAAGAAGGGCAAGAAAGATAAGACACACAAGGAAGAAAGGGGAGAACATCTCCCCAAAGTCATTGGCTTGGAAAATGATAAGGGATTTCATCCATACTTGCAAGAAGCTGGGCTTAAAGCCTAGAGGTATAAAGATGAGGAGTCTTGGCTGGGATAGAACCGATACAGCACTGACCTACTCCAGAAGAGAAGACAGGCAAAAAACCCAGGGGCAGACACAGTGAAAATAGCAATCTGAAGAGTGCCTGCAGCAGACAGTGGGGAAGAGATTGTTCACTCTTCTCAGCACATGTCCCTGAGAAGCAGCATTCAGGAGACATCTTGCTGGGAACAAAGAATCTGGTGGGCACCAATTCCCTCTTCTCCCCATCAATGCAAACACAGACCCCCACTGCAGGAAGCAGCAAAGACCCAGCACAGACTGCCTACCTTGCTTACACCAAGCCCCACACCTGGGTCAAGCTTGCTTCACATCCAGCATGGCAGACCCTTCTCCTGAAAGACCATCCCAAACCCCTGAGGACACCCTGTCCCCCAACCAGACAGATATGCAGGGCCTCTGTTCTGGTAGAAATGGTGTCACATCTCATTTCACAACCAGGCCAGAGCACACCCAGTTAAAACTCACCACTTTTGGGCCAGGGACCAAACACTGCCCACTTCTGGCAAGGAGAGACTCTGCAAATGATGGGCTTGAAGGATAGAGCAGCCAAAACACAACAGCTGAGTGCAAGCAACACCCACCAGAGACAACTCCTGAGGCCCCAGGTTCTGGGCACTACCTGACCTCTGCCTCATAAGCCCATTCCTTTCCAGAGCAGAAGACATAACTGGCTTTTTCTAACACAGAGATGAAGGCAGAGACTTAGACAAAATGCCTGGAAGAAGGAATTTATTCCAAGTTAAGGAAGGAGATAAGGCCATAGCCAGAGATCTGACTAAACATATAGAAGTAACACACCTGCTGGAGAAGTTCAAAAAATGATCATCATACACATCCTCACATGGCTTGAAAAAAGAATAGAAGACAACAGTGAGACCCTTACCACAGAGATGAAAGAGTCTATAAAAAGCACCAATCAGATGAAGAATGCAGTAAATGAGATTAGAAACAGGCTTGGTGTAGTAATCAGCAGACTGGGAGAAGCAGAGGAATTAATTAGTGACCTGGTAGACAAAATTCTGGAAAATAATGAAGCTGAACAAAAGAGAGAAGGAAGGATTATGCAACATGAGAATAGACTTAAAGATGCCAGTGATTGCATCAAATGAAATAACATTCATATTAGAGGAGTCCCAGAAGAAAAAGGGAGACAAAATGGGGCAGAAAAATTATTTGAGAAATAAAAGCTGAAAACCTCCCTAATCTGGGGAAGGAAACAGACATCCAAATCCAGGAGGCACAGAGATTTCCCATCAAAATCAACAGAGGCAGGCTAATGCCAAGACATATTGTAATTGAATTGCAAATACCAGCAAAAATCCTTGTTCACACTATGTAACTCACCACAGACTTGCTCAGGGTCTCAGTTCTGGTAGAAGCAGTGTCACATCTCATTTCAGAAGCAGATCAGAGGAAAGCTAGTTACAACTCACCACATTCTGGCCAGATTAAACACTGCACGCATTAGACAAGAAGAGCCTCTGAAGGCAACTTATTTGAAGAATAGAGCAGCCAAAACAACAGTAAAGCACGCCAAGCACACATCAGAAACATGCCCTAAAGTGCTGGTTCTGGACACTACAGGACCTCCTCTTCATAAGCCCATTACTTTCAGGAGGAGGAAACATAACTTGTTTTTCTAACACAGGGAAGAAATAAGAGACTTAGAGAAAATGTCAAGATGCAGAAATTTGTCACACATGAAGGAACAAGATAAGTAAAACAGATATAAGTAACATGCCTGATGAAGAATTTAAAGCAAAAATCATGAGGATATTAGCTTGGGGAAAGAATAGAAGACATCAGGAAAGCCATTATTATAGTGATAAAAGACCTTAAAATAAACAATAAAATGAAGATGAAGAATACAAAAATTAGATTATAAATACATTTCATACATACATAAAATGAGGTTACAAACACATTTCATGCAATGAATAGTGGACTAGAAGAAGCAGAACAAATTAATAATCTAGAAGCAAAGTAATGGAATGCAGTAAAGTTGAACAAAAGAGAGAAAGAAGAATTATGACACATAAGAATTGACTATCAGTGACTCTACTAAATACAATAACATTCATATTATAGGAGTCCCAGAAAAAGAGAGAGAAAAAGAGCAGAAAATTTATCTGAGGAAATAATAGCTGGAGATGTTCCTAATTTGAGGAAGGAATCAGACATCCAGATTCAGGAGGCAGAGAGAACTTCCATGAAATCATTAAAGCAGGCCAACACCAAAAAATATTGTAATTAAATTTGCAAAATAGAGTGAAAAAGAAAAAAAAGTCTTAGTTGCATCAAGACAAAATAAATCCTTAACTTACACAGGAAAACCTGTAAAGCTGCTGAAGATTTCTCAGCAGAAACTTGGCAAGCCATAAGAGAGAGCATGAGATATTCAAGGTGCTGAATGGGAAAAATCTGCAGCCAGGAATATTCTAACAAGCAAGGCTGTCATTCATTCTCCTATGACTTCTTTCATAGAAGAGACTTTGCCAGAAAAACAATGACTAGAGGAGTTCATGTCCACTAAACCAGTCCTGAAAGAAATATAAAAGGGAACTCTTTGACTGTAAAGGGGAGACCAAAAGTGACAAGATCAGAAAAAATCTCCAGAAACAATGACAAATAAGTAATAAAAAGCAACAAATGTATTTCTACCAATAATTACTTTGCATAGAAATTGATTAAGAACTTTAATCGAAAGACATATAGTATCAGAATGGTTCAAAAACAAGACCAATAAGGGGCACCTGGTGGCTCAGTGGGTTAAGGCCTCTGCCTTCGTCTGGGGTCATGATCCCAGGTTCCTGGGATCAAGCCCTGAGTCAGGCTCTCTGCTCGGTGGGGGCGGGGGTCTGCTTCCCTTCCACGCCCCGCCTTCCTATCTGCCTACTTGTGATCTCTGTCTGTTAAGTAAATAAATAAAAATCTTTTAAAAAGAAACAAGACCAATCAATACACTGCATACAAGAAACTCATTTTACACCTAAAGACACTTGTAGATTGAAGTGAGAAGATAAACATTTATCACACAAATGATGTTAAAAGAAAGCCAGAGTAGCAATACTTCAACCAGACAGATTAGACTTTAAAGCAAAAATGGGAACATGTAGGAAACAGTTAACAAAACCAAAAGACAACTGACAGAATGGGAGAAGATATTTGCAAATGACATATCAGATAAAGGGCTAGTATCCAAAATCTATAAAGAGCTCAGCAAACTCAACACCCAAAGAACAAATAATCCAATCAAGAAATGAGCAGAGGACATGAACAGACATTTCTGCAAAAAAGACATCCAGATGGCCAACAGACACATGAAAAAGTGCTCCACATCACTGGGCATCAGGGAAATACAAATCAAAACCACAATGAGATACCACCTCACACCAGTCAGAATGGCTAAAATGAACAAGTCAGGAAATGACAGACGCTGGCGAGGTTGTGGAGAAAGAGGAACCCTCCTACACTGTTGGTGGGAATGCAAGCTTGTGCAACCACTCTGGAAAACAACATGGAGCTTCTTCAAAAAGTTGAAAATAGAGCTATCCTACAGCCCAGCAATTGCACTACTGGGTATTTACCCTAAGATACAAACATAGTGATCTGAAGGGGCACGTGTACCCGAATGTTTATAGCAGCAATGTCCACCATAACCAAACTATGGAAAGAACCTAGATGTCCATCCACAGATGAATGGATAAAGAAGATGTGGTACAATAGAATACTATGCAACCATCAAAAGAAATGAAATCTTGCCATTTGTGATGATATGGATGGAACTAGAGGGCATTATGCTTAACAAAATAAATCAATTGGAGAAAGACAACTATCATATGATCTCCCTGATATGAGGAAGTGGAGATGCAACGTGGAGGGGTTGGGGGTAGGAAAAGAATAAATGAAACAAGATGGGACCGGGAGAGAGACAATCCATAAGAGGCCCTTAATGTCACAAAACAAACTGAGGATTGCTGGGGGGAGGGGTGTAGGGAGAGGGTGGTGGGGTTATGGACATTGGGGAAGGTATGTGTTAAGATGAGTGCTGTGAAGTGTGGAAACCTGGCAATTCACAGACCTGTACCCCTGGAGCTAATAATACATTATTTGTTTATAAAAATTTATTTTAAAAAATGGGAACGTGTGAGAAATTATGGCATTGTATGGCACTGCATGATCATAAAGCAGATCACCCAATAATAAGACATAACAACTCTTAATATTTATGCATCCAACAGGGAACACTCAAATATATAAAGCAATAACAAACAGAAGAGAACTGATTGATAATAATACAGTAATAGCAAGGGAGGTTTAACACTTCACTTACAGCATTGGACAGAGTGTCTAAACAGAAAATAAAAAAGGATACAATGGCTTTGAATGACACACTGGATCACATGGACTTAACACATATTTTCAGAACATTGAATTCTAAACAACTAAATATACATTCTTTTCAAGTGCACATAGAACATTTTCCAGAATAAATCACATATTAGGTCACAAAATGGGCCTCAACATACATAAACAGATTGATATCCTACCATGCAACCATTTTGACGACAACAGTAAGATCACATTACATGGGTGCTAAACAGTGTCCTACAAAACAATGAATGAGATGATAAGGAAATCAAAGAGGTAATTGAAAACAAATACATGGAAAAAAATGAAAATAAATACATAACAGTCAAAAGCCTTTGGTATGCAACAGAAGTGGTCCTGAGACAGAAGCATATAGCAATACAGACCTATGTTAAGAAAAAAGAAAAATCTCAAACAAACAGCATAATTTTACAGCTAAGCGAGTTAGAAAAAGAAAAACAGGGTACCTAGGTGATTGATTAAGTGTCTTCCTCTGGCTTGGCTCCTGATCTCAGGGTCCTGGGATCCAGCCCAAGACCCTGTTCAGGAGTCTCCTTCTTCCTCTCCTCCCTATTTTGCTCTTTCTCTCAATCTCTGTCTCTCCTTATCCCTCAAATAAATAAATAAGATCTTAAGAATTAATAAATAAATGATGCCTTAAGCCAGCAGGAAAAAGGATATAATAAAGATTACAACTGAAATAAATGATATAGAAACTTTAAAAAGCAAATAGAACAGATTAAACAGGAGCTGTTTCTGTGAAAAAAATTAATAACTCCCTAGCCAAACTTGACAAAAAGAAAAAAGAAGGAATTTTTTGATTTCTGGTCAGTCTTGTTGCTAGTAATCACTCTGTTCAGATTTTCTATTTCTTTATTGACTCAGTTTTGGAAGATTGTATGTTTTGGAAATGGATCATTTCTTCTTTGTACCTGTTTCTTCATTAGGTTGGCATGAGTTACGTGTCTTGGTGTGGATCTTGTTGGATTCATCGTTTTTGGTGCTTTCTGTGCTTCCTGGACCTGTGTGTCTCTTTCCTTCCCCAAGTTAGGGAATTTTTTAGTTGGTGTTTTTCAATTAGGTTATTTACCCTTTTGTTTCTTTTTTCTCCTCCTGGAACACCTTTATTTTTAAATTTTTAAAAAATTATTTATTTATTTATTATTTATTTATTTGAGAGAGAGTACATTAGAGCATGATTCAGGGTGGAGGAGGGCAAAGGGAGAAGGAGAAGAAGACTCCTCGTTTCTGATGTATGCAAAATTCAATCCAGGACCCTGAAAATCATGACTTGGGCTGAAGGGAGATGCTTAACTGACTGAGCCACCCAGAGGCCCCTGGGACATCTTTAATATAAATATTAGCACCCTTGATGTTGTCATAGACATCCCTTAACTTTTCATCCTTTTAAGCTGTGTGTGCGTGTGTGTGTGTGTGTGTGTGTGTGCACCTGCACGTGCATGCTGGGGAGAGGGGTGTCCAATTGACTACTGGAAGCTACTCTCTCCTTTTGCCTCCCCACTACCACCACACAGATGGCCTACGTCCAACTCAGAGGAGCATTATCCACCAGCTGAATCTGTGGTGTGTCTGAGCTGGACAAATCCAGACCTGGACTATCCCAAGGGGTCAACAAGCCTGTTTGCCTACAGCCTCAGGAGATTCTCCACAGCTGGAGGCAGCCAGTGGCCTGAGCTCCAGGAAATTTGCTTCAGTAGTGGGGAGGTTGATTCTGAACGATGCTTTTTTCCTTTTTGCTGTTCAGTTCGGTGCTTTCCATTATGCTGTCTTCCAGATCCCTGACCTATTCACCTGCTTCTTCTAACCTGCTCTTGATTTCCTCTAGTGCATTTTTCAATTTCATTACTTTATCCTTCAACTCTTGTTCTTTTTCTTGGTGTTGTTAACATTCTCACTGAGCTCATCCACTCTTCTCTCCAGTCTGGTGAGTATCTTTTCCACAATTATATTGAACTCTTTATAGCCATATTACTCATCTCCATTTCTTTTAGATTTTATCTTGTGATTTTTGTCTTTTTCCTTTATTTGGAACATATTCTGTCTCTTTTAGTTTCCAGATATTAGGTTAGGTAAGCTATGTATGTGTACGGATATTGAAATTAGTGGTTTATGTGTAAGAGCTCATATGGTGCCTTATAGTGCAATCTTCTTGGTCACTGGAACAGGGGTGCCCATTGTGTGAGCTGAGTGTGTCTTCTCCTTGTGGCTGAGTCCTATTATCATGGGCATGCTGGTGGGTGGAACAGGCCTTCCCAATAACTCACTTTGCCTGCTGTATGTATATATACTTGGCAGGGTTTTCTCCCCATGCTATTAAGAGGCCCACTTCCTGCCAATGGGCTTGTTGATGGATAGGGATGTCTCAGTGTAGCTATCTGCAACAAGCCTGTGTGCTGCAGTTGCAGGCACACAGAAGGGAAGGATTTCTCCTTGCACATTTAGCCTGGTGGCTTAGGTTCAGGAAATGCTAGTTATCTTCCATCCACAGGGCAGAAGTAACTCTGGAGTCATGCTGGACCTGGACACATCTCCCCACTGGGTTTGGAGGGGCAGATCCTACTTCAGAGGGATGCCTGTCAAGGTGGTTGTGTTGCTGGGATGGGTCTGCAGTGGCAGGGCATGCATGCAGGGCATGCAGTGCTAGGGAGGTTAATGGAAAGTGTTAGAACTGACTCATTCAAGAATCTATAACTGTTGCTTCTGTGTTACATTTCAGGTGGAGTTGTTTAGTATTCTGGTTCCTTTAAAGATGGACCTCAGTTTCCTATGCCCTCTAGTTCTACTAGAACTAAGCCCACTTATTTTTGCCCAGGAGTTAAAACCTACTGATTTTCAAAGCCAGATGTTATGAGGACTTATCTTTCCAGTGGGAATCCCACTGCTAAGGTTGCCCATTGTGAGTTCTGAAACTTTTGCACCCCTATACTTGTGATGTCCCTTCCATTAGTGATTAGTTTTACTGAGAGTTTGTTCCGAGCTTCATCTCCTCTCTTACTCTTTTTTTGACATGGGCTCCTCTCTATAACTATTTTTGAAAGATCAGTGATGGACCATTTTCAGAATTGGTTTGTTAGTTGCAAAATTGTATTTACTGTCTCAGTGTGCCCAAGGAATGAGGTGAACTCAGGACTCTCTTATTCCTCAATCTTCCTATTGAAATTAAAAACTACTGGTTTTTAGACAAACACTTCAGTCTCTTAAAACATGTTGAGAAAAGGAAGTAGAAATACATGCCTTGATCATAATAATACAGCCTTTATAATTGTTCAAGAATTTGACTTTGCTGATATCTTTATTTCATCCTACAGCTTTGAGTTAATGCTAGTATTTTTTAATTCAATCTGCAGGACTCTATTTAGCTTTTCTTGCAGGGCAAGTCTAGTGGTAGTGCTAGTATACTTCCCCGAATTAGGTTTATCTGGGACTGCCTTAACGTTTACCTTTTTTTGAAGGACAGTTTTTGCCAGATATAGGATTCTTGTTTTTCAGGAGTTCCTCCCTTATCCCACATTGAATATATAAACCCACAGACTCATGACCTCCAAGGTTTTGATGAGAAATATGCTGATAATTGTATTGAGGATTTCTTTTGTATGCTGAGTCACTTCTTTTTTACTTCAAAATTTTTTACCTTTCAACAGTTTGATTATATATGCTCATGCTCTTTGATTTTATCTTAATTGGAGTTCATTGAGCTTCTTGGATATTCATGTTTTTCAACAAATTCAGTCAATCTTCAGCCACTGCAGATATCTGAAAATAATCTCTCTGTCCTTTTCTCTTTCTCCTTCTGATACTCCCACAAACCACATATTGGTCTGCTTGGTTGTGTTCCACTGATTTGTTTGTTTTTTGTTTTTTGTTTTTCCTTTTTATCCTTTATACTTAACCATTCTAATTGTCCTATTTTCATGGTCTCTGACTCTCCTGCCTACTTAGATTCATCCAACAATCTCTTTTGAATTTCGTTATTTCACTTACATACTCCAGAAATTCTTTTTCGTTACTTTTTAGGTTTTGTGTCTTTATATTGATATATCCATTTTGTTCACACATTGTTTTCTTTACTTTCCTGAATAGGAAAGTAATTTCCTTTACTTATTTGAGTATCTATGACATGATTGTTTTAAAGTCTATGTTAATAGATGTGATATTAACTCTTTCTCAGGGTTAGTTTCTGTTGATAATTTTTTTTTATTTCATTTTTTAATTTTTTAAGATTTTATTTGTTTATTTGACAGACTGAGGAAAAAAGCAAGCACAAGCAGGGGAACCAGCAAGGGAGAGGAAGAAGCATACTTTTGACTGAGAAGGGAGCTCAACATGGGGCTCAATCACAGAACCCCAGGATCTTGACCTGAGGCACAGACAGACACTTAACCAACTGAGTCACCCAGGTGCCCTTTATCTTATTTTTTAATATTTATCTTAGAGAGGGCAGGGGAGGGGCAGAGAAAGGGGAAGAGAGAGAAATAGACTCCTTGCTGAGCACAGAGCCCAACATAGGGCTCCATCTCACCACACAGAGATTATGATCTCAGCTGGAATAAAGAGTCAGACACTTAACCAAATGAGCCACCTGGGCACTCCCTTTTTAAAAAGTTATTTTTAATGGACTACACTATCTTTTATTCCTTGTGAAAATGTGTGTGTGTGCATGTGTGTATGCATGCATGCATACGTAGGAAACTGGGGGTTTGAATCTGATAGAGGGTAACTCTGGAAATAAAAATCTCCCTCTTCTCATGGTTTGTTGTTTTTTTGTATGTTCCTCCTGTAGGCTGTCTCTGTGCTGAGAAAGAGACTGCATTGTAAACTTTAAGTCTTTCAGGTCACTTCTAAGCCTGCAATTTTCCCTAGGTATATGAAGCAACTTCCTATGTATCCCCCATGTATATATTATTGTACTGTTAAAAAAAATAGCATAGACTGTGTGGCTTAAACATTTATATCTCACACTTCTGGAAGATGGAAGTCCAAGATCAGGTTGATGGCTGATTTGCTTTCTGGTGGAAGCCTGCTTTCTGTCTTGCAGGTGACCAACTTCTGTGTCTTCCTGTGTTACAAAAATATTAATGTTTTTCTCTCTCTTCCTCCCTCATTTTATATAGCCAGTAATACCACTTAGAAGTCCCCTATCTCTTGAGGTCATCTAACTAATAACCTGGTAAAAGCCAAATATTGTTATATTGTGGGTTAGTGCTTTAAAATATGAATTTGGGGGCACATATAGATTCAGCCCATGGCATTCCATCTTTGATCCCCAAATATTCATAGCCTTCTTAGATGCAAAAGACATTCATCCCATTCCTACATCACCAAAAGTTTTAATTCATTACAGAATCAGTTCTAAAGCCCAAAGTTTGATTTAGATACAGATGATCCTATAATTCACTTGATGCAACATTCTCTAGAGAAAACTTTTGAAACCAGACAAGTTGTTTCCAAAGTACAGTTGTGGTATAGGCATATAATAGACATTCCTGCTCTAAAAAACACAAACAGGAAAGGAGGAGAGGGTGACAGTTTCTAATAGTTTCATCAGATTATGCCAATGCTACTGTCTAGTGGAGAAACAAAATTTTAGAGATTCCTACTTTGTCATCTTCCCAGAATCTTTTCCCTTACATTACTCTTTAAGCAAAAAATTAATAATTTTATAAAATTACATTATTCTATCATTCACATACATTAATAACACTTTATAAGAAATCCAAGGTAAGACATAGGGGTGCCCTTACTCAACACCCACTATGTAACAACATATGATTTAAAACTCTACTCATATAAGCACATCAATCAGTAGTCATTTCATTTGGTCCCATAGAAACAAATCACACACACACACACACACACACACACACACACACACACACACACCTTGACTGTGCTAATGGAGCCTAAATTTCCATTATTCAGGTTCAATGGATATTACTTCAAAATGACCACAATGTTGAAAGAGTGGCTAAAGTGTCAATTCCAAAAATGCACATAGAATGGAATGGAAGAGGTATGGAGAAAGTCTGCAATCCCCAAAAGGCATAGTACAAAAAATAGTTATGCTTTGATCTACCATAAGAATGCTGGGAATTGGCCATCTTCAGTAACCCATAAGGATGAGACTATTTCTTTTCAGTATTAACAGTAAGTGAAATCAAATTCTTTCCCATTCAACTACCACTGACTTACTATCTGGACTTGTCATATAGTGGGCTACCCTTAGAGATGCTGTTTCTCCATGGCTACTCAACCCTGGTTATTCTTATGCATTGCTCATGGTTGGCCTCATAACTGGAATCATAAACTTGGCTGAAGCCTTGAATTCATCAATTCAATACATCATAACTTAAATATGCAAGAGCAGTCCAGAACAGTCCTTAATGACTTTTCATCCTAGAAATCCAGTTTACTTAATAAAGGTGAACCACACAAATTAATGCAATTTAAAACCCCTACCAAGTTCCACCCCATGCTCCATGGAAGATGCATTCGCTTTAGTTCATTCTGTCTTTGGTTTTTCTCTTTTCATAGTGAATCCAATTTTTCCTCAAACTTTTTTTCCTTTACCCACCTGTAAATATTAAAAGAACAATAAGTGGTTAAAAACAAGTTTACAAAAGGATATTTTACATTATTTGCAATAATCGCATTTGGGCAAAAGTATGACTTCCCACTTACTTCATTCATAATTTTCATTTTGAACAGAGTAGTGGCTAAAAGAATACTTAAAATCTCTGACTTGAATAATACATGAAACCAGAGTCTTGGAGTATTTTCTTTTGTTTTAAATTTTATTTTATTTTTTGAATGTTCCAAGATTCATTGTTTATGTATCACACCTAGTGCTCCATGCAATCCATGCCCTCCTTAATACTCACCACCAGGCTCATCCATTCTTCTATCCTCCCCTCCAATCTAAAACCCTCAGTTTTTTTTTCTCAGAGCCCACAGTCTTTCATGGTTTATCTTGGAGTACTTTCTTAAATTGTGTTTCACTCACTGAGAATACAGGAGATTTACTTTTTTTTTTTTTTAATAAACTTTGGACGTACTTGAATTTTGACAGTTAGGTAAGATTGTTTTTACTATTACATGAATCTATCCTTTTTCTCTGTGTCTACACAAATCAGTACTTTATATAATCATGTCTTCATGACAGGAAAATCAACAATACATATGTCTTTGACATTCATGAACTAGTGAAGTGTAACTGGAAAAGGAATGGATTTTGAGGCTCACAAAACTTAGGCCTAACTATTTATGGTAACCATGATTTTGAGTAAATGTCAGTGTCCTCACCTGTAAAATGGGTATTATATGGAGTTGTGAAAATGAAAAGAAATAATATATAAAAGAAGTGCTTAATGGAGAATGGGACACATGACTAAAAATTTAGATCTAGTTCTTGGGGAGGGGTCTTGAAGGGAAAGGTGTTGTGCAGTGTTTCATGGTCTCCCTGGACCATAATTTAGTCAAAAGACCTGTACTGATAGTCATTTGGATTGTTTTTCCAATAAGTGCTATAATAAGTAAGGCATTTAACCTCTTAGTATCTGATACTTGTAGCAGATGTACTTATGTATCTGATTAACTTATTAAATAATAAAGATACTACTCATGTCAGTTGACAACTACAAAACTCCTGGAATGCCATGTCATCATGAAATACTGTCATTTAGCACTGCTGGAATGCATTTCATGATTACTCAGTTGTCAATTTAACATTTGGGGGTGCAAATTAAAAACTTAACTGTGATCAAATTGGGGAAATGCAGTCCATGCCATAGAAAATTTATGTTTAAAAGGGAGATTAAAAATTGTTTATCTTAAACATGTTGCTAAAGGTGGTGTCCAAGAAACTACTACCTATTTCCTTTGAGGGGTTTTGTAGTTTCAGGTTTCATTTAAGTCTTTCATCCATCTTGTATTCATTGCTGTGTGTGGTGTAAGAAAGTTTTCCTGTTTCATTCTTTCACATGAAGCTGCCGAGTTTTCCCAGCACCATTTGTTGAACAGACTGTCTTTTTGCCAATGTATATTTTGTCTCCTTTTTTGTAGATGAATTGACCAGATAGCTGTGGGGTTTTCTGGATTTGTCTAACCAGTTCCATTGACCTATATGTCTATTTTTGCCCCCATATTATGCTCTTTTGATTACTGTAGCTTTGTAGTATAACTTGAACTTGCTTGTATTGTAACATCTCCAGCTTTATTCTTTGGGTGGGTGACTGGGGTGCTGGGGGGTGGTGAAGATAGGTAAAGTGGAATAATAATAATAAAAATTAAGTCATATGGCTTAAAACTATGATATAGGGGATATAGACAGTAATATTGTAATAACATTGTATGGTGACAGATGGTAAGTCCACCTATTATTACTAACATTGCTAGCATATAGAATTATTGAAACTGATATAATATTGTATATTAGTTTATTTCATTAAAAAATGAAATAAAAGTGTACTAAAGAAAGATATTAAATGCAGTAAAATTTAAAAGCAAGATTCTGAAATTAGGAAAAGACAGAGTAAGTATTAGCAAACAAAATGAGAACTCCTGGGATCCTCCCAGGACTGCAGATATTTCCAATTCATCTGACTTTTTGGAGGCAAGGAATATCACAATATAAGAAACTGACACATTTGACTTCTTCTACAGTTCAAGAGTGGAAAAAGATCTCAAAAATAATTCTTCCACCCCCAGATGAAAATAGTTCATAAGATTTTTCACTCTTTCAGTCTTAAGATTAATATAAGAGAACCCACAACTCTATGGTCAACCAATCTTCAACAAAGCTGGAAAGAATATCCTCTGAAAAAAGTCACTTCAACAAGTAGTTTTGGGAAAACGGGACAGCCACTTGCAGAAGAATGAAATTGGACCACTTTCTTATATGATACAGAAGAATAAATTCAAAATGGATGAAAGACTTAAATATGAAACAGGAAGCCATCAAAATCCCTGAAGAGAGAACAGTCAGCAACCTCTTTGACCCTGGTGTGTAGCAACGTCTTAATAGACACTTGACCAGGGGTGAGGGAACCAAAAGCAAAAATGAGCTCTTGGGACTTCATCAAGATAAAAATCTTCTACATAGCAAAGGAAACAATCAGCAATACTAAAAGGCAGCCTATGGAACCAGAGAATATCTTTGCAAATGACATATTTGATATTGATTAATATCCAAAATCTAGAAAGAACATATCAAACTCAATACCCAAAAAACAATCCAGTTAAGAAATGGGCAGAACATATGAACGGTTTTCCAAAGAAGACACCTAGATCACTGGCACATGAAAATATTCTCAATATCACTTGCCATCAGGAAAACACACACTGAAACCACCACAAGATGCCACATCACACCTGTCAGAATAGCTAAAATTTAATGAACATACACTTCTCTAAAAAAGACATACAAATGACTAACAGACACGTGAAAAAATGTTCAGTATCATTAGCCATTAGGGAAATACAAATCAAAACCACAATGAGATACCACCTTACACCAGTTAGGATGGCAAAAATTGATAAGGCAAGAAACAACAAATATAGGAGAGGTTGTGGAGAAAGGGGAACCCTCTTACACTGTTGGTGGGAATGCAAGCTGTTACAACCACTCTGGAAAACAGTGCAGAGTTTCCTCAAAATTTAAAAATAGTGCTACCCTATGACCCAGCAATTGCACTATTGCACAATTGCATCCAAAGATACAGATGTACTGAAAAGAAGGACCATATGTACCCCAATGTTCATAGCAGCAATGTCCAGAATAGCCAAACTGTGGAAGTATCAAGATGAATGGATAAAGAAGATGTGGTCTGTATATACAATGGAATATTACTCAGCCATCCGAAAGGATGAATACCCACCATTTGCATCAACATGGATGGAACTGGAGGGGGTTATGTTAAGTGAAGTGAGTCCAAACAGAGAAAGATAATTATCATATTTGGAACATAAGCAATAGCTTGACCACAGGAGAAGGGAGAGAAATCCAAAGGGGAAAGAAATCAGAGAGGGAGATGAACCATGAGAAACTATGGACCACATGAAACAATCTGGGGATTTCAGGGTGAAATCTGAGGAAGCAAAAAGCAATCTGGGAGGGGAGAGTGTAACAGGGTTATAAGTATTGAGGAGGGCATGTGCTGTGATGAGCCCTGGGTATTATACTTAACTAATGAATCATTGAACACTGCATCAAGAACTAATTTTGTACTATAGGGTAGCTAACTGAGCATAATAAAAATAAACTTTTTAAAAAGAATAGCTAAAATTAACAGCATAGGTAACAATAGATTTCTGTGGAGAAAGGAGTACACTCTTACACTGTTGGAGGGAATGCAAACTGGTGCTGCCATTTTGGAGACACTATGGCTGTTCCTCAAAAAGTTAAAAGTAGAACTACTCTATGACCCAGAAATTGTACTAGTAGTACAATTGTACTGTACAATTTCTGGGTCATAGAATAGTTCTATTTTAACTTTTTGATGAATCACTGAATTCTGCTCCAGCAACCAATATTGTACTGTATGTTGACTAGAACTTTTTAAAATTTTATTTTTTCAGTTTTCCAAGATTCATTGTTTATTAAATGAAAATTAAAATTTAAGTAAAAATTAAATAAAATAAAAAAAAGAAAACATTAATATAGAAGAAAATTATGAAAATCATTGTAATACAATGTAATAATATACATTATCATGTATATGCTTTTATCACCAGTGTCTAAATCATTATTTCAGGCTATCAATCAATGTCACCATTGATTTGGTTTAATATGTGCATACAGACAAAAAACATACTGATATACAAGAGTGCAACCGATTTTCTAAAAAGGACTGACTGGTCTTTTACTTTGTAACCACTTTAGTTCATCACTAGTTCATGTTACCAAACACGAATCATATCATATACATAAACAATCCTATCATATCTTCATTTGAGAGGTGAAACAGAGGAATAACCAAACCATACATTAATAGTTAAGAAACCTAGTCTTAATAACCAGTGGGCAGAATCTAAAATTCAAAAAAGTGTTCTGAGAACTAGAATACATATAGGAAACAGGACACTTTCTATTAAGATAGATTTTTTAAAAGATTTTTTTTTAAGATTTTAAAAGGATTTTTAAAAAGATTTTATTTTGGGGGCGCCTGGGTGGCTCAGTGGGTTAAAGCCTCTGCCTTCAGCTCAGGTCATGATCCCGGGGTCCTGGGATGGAGCCCCACATCGGGCTTTCTGCTCCGCAGAGAGCCTACTTCCTCCTTTCTCTCTCTGCTTGCCTCTCTGCTTACTTGTGATATCTGTCAAATAAATAAATAAATAAAATAAAAAAGATTTTATTTTTAAGTAATCATACCCAATGTGGGACTGGAAACCACAACCTCAAAAATAAGAGTCACATGCTCCACCAACTGAAACAACCAAGTGCACCATGATAGAAATATTTTTTAGACTTATTTTTATTTGGGAGTTTATAATTTATAAAGATGTATGTAAATGTAAATGAACAGCTTAAATAATAAGTAGGAGACCACACACATATTGCCAACAGCTAAATTCAGAAGTAGATGATGGAAATTTGAGTTGTTTCTAGATTGGGATTATCAGGAACACTAGTGTTGAAAATTTTTTTAGAAGGACCTCTGTCAGACACTGGCTCTCAGAAATGGCTCTTTGGTTAGTAGCATCTGTATTGCATGTGAACTTGTCAAAGATCAAGTTCTATAGTCCACCCCAGATGTATTAAATCAGGAACCCTGGGGTGAGGCCCAGCAATGTGTGCTTTTACAAACCCTGTAAGGGTTTAAACAGTGAAGTCTGTAAAAAATATAAATATTCATACAAATATAAATATAGGAGAGACAATATGGTGGGGAAGTAGGAGGAGGCGCCATTTCAACCTGTACCCTAAAGTGAGCTGATTACCTACCAAAGAACTCTGATCACCCATTAAATCAGCCTGAGATTAGAATTATACACTTCTGGATCTCTACAGGGGCAGAAGATGCCAGTAGGCAAGTAAAGCAGAGTGGGAACATTGTACTGATATGGGAAGATAAACAAAAGGGCGAGGGAGCCACCAGAAGTGACCCATTGGAAAATAATACCCCAATATGAGAGTGCCCTGTGACTGGGGACCAGCATTAACTTGGAGTCTGGTTGAAAGCACTCAAAAAGAGCAAAGGATCAAGGAGGGAAATTGTGGAAATCGGGGCGGTTAGGGACAGGGGCTTAAATCCCCCGGCCCAGGACAGCCACTGCTGGCACTGAGTGAGAGAGTGCTGCAAAGAAACCAGGTCTTGGTCCCTGAACTGAGAGTGTCTTGGTGGGGGCTCCCGTGAGGGGCAGGGAGCCTCACCAGCCTGTAGAAACACAGCCTTTTGCACTCTCCACACTGACCTGTTACCAGAGTCTGAGTCCTGCCCCACACCTCTCCCTGAAGAGGTGCTTGCAAGTACCAGCCTCTGCTCTCCGGGCCCAGAGAGTCTGACCCCTCCCAGCACAGGTCAGCAGGAAAATCTCAGTGTACTATCATTGCTTTGGGCCTCTCTGACGGTCTGGAGCTGCCCAGACAGCCTCAGCTATCATGGTTTTGGGTACAAGCAGGAGTTCCTGTGACCTCAGAGACCTTGACTGGGAACATGCCCTGCCAGCAGCCAAGTGGGGACTTATGTGCTCTGGAACACCCAGAGGGGTGCAATTAGTGTATAAGAATACAATTAGTGTATAAGAAAGCAACTGATTTCTGTACATGGGAGAAGATATTTGCAAATGACAGTACAGACAAAAGGCTGATATCCGGGATCTATAAAGAACTTCTCAAACTCAACACATACAAAACAGATAATCATGTCAAAAAATAGGCAGAAGACATAAACAGACACTTCTCCAATGAAAATATACAGATGGCTATCAGACACATGAAAAAATGTTCATCATCACTAGCCATCAGGAAGATTCAAATCAAAACCACATTGACATACCACCTTACACAGTTAGAATGGCTAAAATTAGCAAGACAGGAAACAACGTGTGTTGGAGAGGATGTGGAGGAAGGGGAACCCTCTTACACTGTTGGTGGGAATGCAAGTTGGTGCAGCCAATTTGGAGAACAGTGTGGAGATTCTTTAAGAAATTGAAAATAGAGCTTCCCTATGACCCTGCAATTGCACTACTGAGTATTTATGCCAAAGAAACAGAGGTAGCGAAAAGAAGGGCCATCTGTACCCCAGTGTTCATAGAAGCAATGGCCACAGTCGCCAAACTGTGGAAAGAACCAAGATGCCCTTCAACAGATGAATGGATAAGGAAGATGTGGTCCATATACACTATGGAGTATTATGCCTCCATCAGAAAGGATGAATAATCATGCTGAGTGACATAAGTCAAGCAGAGGGTGTCAATTATCATATGGTTTCACTTATTTGTGGAGCATAACAAAGAACATGGAGGACATGGGGAGATGGAGAGAAGGGAGTTGAGGGAAACTGGAAGGGGAGATGAACCATGAGAGACTATGGACTCTGAGAAACAATCTGAGGGCTTTGAAGGGGCGGGGGGTGGGAGGTTGGGGGAGCCAAGTGGTGGGTTTTATGGAGGACACGTATTGCATGGAGCACTGGGTGTGTTGCATAAACAATGAATTCTGTTACACTGAAAAGACATTGTATTATAATTAAAAGGTCTATCCAAAAAGAAGAGCTAACAGTTGTAAATGTTTATACCCTCTAACATGGGAGCAGTCATTTATAAAAACCAATTAATAACAAAATTAAAGAAGAATATTGATAATAATATAATAATAGTAGGGGACTTCAACAGCCCACTCACAACAATAGACAGATTATTTAAGCAGATAAGCAAAGAAACAAGGGCTTTGAATGATACATCGACCAGATGGACTTCACAAATATATTCAGAGCATTATCCTAAAGCAACAAAATACATTCTTTTCAAGTATGGATTACTTGGTATACTCTCCATGGAATATTCTCCAGAATAAATCACATGCTGGGTCACAAATCAGGTCTTAGATGGTACCAAAAGATTGGGTTCCATTGCCTGAATATTTTCATAACATAACTTAAACCTAATTGCAAGAGGAAATTTAGAAAACTTGAAATACATGGAGGCTAAAGAATGAATGGGTCAACTAGGAAATTAAAGAAGAATTAAAAATTCATAGAAACAAATGAAAATATAGGCATGAACCAAAAATCTTTGGGATGCAGTGAAAAAGGGTGGTTCTCAGAGGGAAGTATATTCCAAAACAAGCCTTTCTCAAGAAACAAGAAAGGTCTTTCATACAAACCTAACTTTACTCCTAAAGGAGCTGGAGAAAGAATAATAAAAATATCTAAGCCAAGCGGGAGAAGAAATTGATAAAGATTAGAACAGAAATCAGTGAAATAAAACCAAAAGATCAGTAGAACAGATCAATAAAAGTAGGAGCTGGTTCCTTGAAAGAAATAATCAGATCGATAAATCCCTGGCAAGATTTATCAAAAAGGAAAGAGAAAGGACACAAATAAAAAAATCATGAAGGAAAGAGGAGAGATCACAACCAATACCAGAGAAATGCAAACAATTATAAAAATATATTATGAACAACTATAGTCAACAAATTAGACAATCTGAAAGAAATCGATGCATTCCTAAAGACATATAACTACCAAAACTGAACCAGGAAGAAATAGAAAACCTGAACAGACCTATAACCAATAAGAGCATTGAAGCAGTAATAAAAAAATCTCCTAACAAACAAGAGCTCAGGGCAGACTTCCCAGGGGGAATTCTACCAAACATTCAAAGAAGAATTAGTAACTATTCTTCTGAAGCTATTCCAAAAAATAGAAATGGAAGGAAAAGTTCCAAACACATTTTACGAAGCCAATATTACCTTGATCCCCAAACCAAAGACTCCATCAAAAAGGAGAATTACAAACCAATATTCCTGATGAATATGGATGCTAAAATTCAAGATAGTAGCTAGTAGGATCCAACAGCACATTTAAAAAGATCATTCATGGTGACCAGGTGGGATTTATTCCTAGGCTGGAAGGGTGGCATAACATTGACAAATCAATCAATGTGATACATCACATAATAAAAGAAAGAAAAAGAACCATAGGATCCTCTTAATAGATGCCAAAATTATTTCATGAAGTACAGCATCATTTCTTGATTAAAACTGTCCACAGAGTAGAGGTGGAGGGAACATACCTCAATATCTTAAGAACCATCCATAAAAATTATTCTGAATGGAGAAAAACAGAACATTTCCCCTAAGGTCAGGAAAATGGTAGGGATGTTCACTATCAGCACTGCTATTCAACATAGAACTAGAAGCCCTAGCCTCCGCAATTAGACAACAAAAATACAAAATAAAATAAAAGGCAGAAGAACAAAACTGGACCGTTTCCTTATACCACATGCAAATATAGGCTCAAAATGGATGAAAGACCTCAGTAGGAGACAGGAATCCATCAAAATTCTTGAGGAGAACACAGGCAGCAACCTCTTCAACCTCAGCCACAGAACTTCTTCCTAGAAACACAGCCAAAGGCAAGGGAAGCAAGGGCAAAAACGAACTATTGAGACTTCATCAAGATCAAAAGCTTTTGCACAGCAAAGGAAACAGTCAACAAAACCAAAAGACAACTGACAGAATGGGAGAAGATATTTGCAAATGACATATCACATAAAGGGCTAGTATCCAAACTGTATATAGAACTTATCAAACTCAATACCCAAAGAACAAATAATCCAATCCAGAAAAGGGCAGAAGACATGAACAGACATCTTTGCAAGAAGACATCCAGATGGCCAACAGACACATGAAAAAGTGCTCAACATCATTTGGCATCAGGAAAAAAAACAAATCAAAACCACAGTGAGATGCCACCTTACACCAGTCAGAATGGCTAAAATTAACTAGTCAGGAAATGACAGGTGTTGGCAAGTGTAAAACCCTCCTACACTGCTGGTGGGAATGCAAGCTGGTTCAACCACTCTGGAAAACAGTATGGGGGTTCCTCAAAAAGTGGAAAATAGAGGTACCCCCTATGACCCAACAATTGCACTACTGGGTATTTACCTTAAAGATAAAAATGTAGTGACATGAAGGGGCAACTCCAATGTTCATAGCAGCAAAGTCCACAATAGCCAAACCATGGAAAGAACCTAGATGTCCATCAACAGATGAATGAATAAAGATATAGTATACATATGCAATGGAATACTATGCAGCCATCAAGAATTTGAAATCTTGCCATTTGCAATGACATGGATGGAACTAGAGGGTATTATGCTGAGCGAAATAAGTCAGTTAGAGAAAGAAAATTTTCATGTGATCCCACTGATATGAGGAATTTGAGAGTAAGGGCATTTGGGTGTGGGGGAAGGGAGGGAAAAATGAAACGACATGGGATCAGGGAGGGAGACAAAATGTGAGATTCTTAATCTCGGGAAACTAATTGAGGATTGCTGGAGGGAAAGGGAGAGGGAGGGATGGGGTGACTGGGTGATGGACATTGGGGAGCGTATGTGCTATGGCGAGTGCTTTGAAACGTGTAAGACTAATGATTCACAGACCCGTATCCCTGAAACAAATAATATGTAATATGTTAAAAAAAAGTTGTGAATACTAGTACCATATTAAATAGCCATAAAAGAATAACTAAGGGATCCATGTAACTTAGAATGCCCCCAAATACATTTGCTATAAATCTACTTCTGTTCTTTTTAACCTAGTTGGGAAATGCTGAGCTAATCAATCTTATTCAGTTGAGAACTTGAGGGCCAGAGGGAAAAAGTAACTCACCATGATGGCAACTTGGCAGCATAAACACAAAATCCTGGCCTTTCAGTCCTCATCAGGGACTCTGCCTAGAGTGCTATTTTGTCACACTGAGAAGGGAAGGCACTTACTTGACTGCATGAACATTAGACCTCTGGTGAGAGAAAGTGTCAAATGAGAAACAACCAAATAAAATGAAAACAGATAAAAATTTTTACACAAGGGAGGGGCAAGATGGTGGAGGAGTAGGGGACCCTATTTCAAGTGAGCTGAGCTAAATATCTATCAGAGCACTCTGAACACCCATGAAATCAGCCTGAGATGTAAGATAAGCACTTCTGTATATCTACAGAGGCAAAGGATCTTCAGTGGGGAGGTATAGAGGAGAGGAAGTGCTTGGACTGATATTGGAGGATAAACAGAAGAGAGAGGGAGCCACTAGAAGTGACCCATTGGAAAGTATTGCCCTGACATGAAAGTGCCCTGTGCATGGGGACCAGCATTAGCTTGGAGACTGGTTAACAGCACTGAAAAAGAACAAAGGGGCTTAAGGGGGGAATTCATGGAATTGTGCAGCTGCAGGCATGGACCTGAGCACATGGTCCCAGGGCAGTGACACCTGGCACCCGCCCGTGCCTGATAGGGCCGTGCAAGGGCTGCAGCCCATGGTCCTTGTGTTTGCTCCCTTCTGCCACCTGCACCACCAGCCCCCATGCCTGAGAGCCTGGGGTGGGCTCCAGTTGGCAGTCCCAGGGACAGCCGCCACCAGGATTATATTTGCTTGGGCCGGTATCACTTGTGGTTTTATGGCACAGAGGTGCAGAGATAAGCGGGAGCCTCCAGCAACCACTGAGAGGGTGGCTGGGGGTGTGCACCACCTGTGCGAAGTTACAGTGTTCAGTGGAGTTTACAGAGGGGGAATCTCTGTATTCTGGACACTCAGAGGGGAGTAGACTGAGGCTTCTATATGAGGTGGAGGGCTGGGTGCAGACAGTTTACTTTTCTCTAGCCCTCCAAAAAGGCACAAAAACCTACCAAAGAACAAAAGCTTCCAGAGAAAAAAAGGCTGAAAAACTGGTTTCCATGGAACTCAGCCCCTTGATAGGGGGCGGAGTAACTCAGTACAAGAAAGTCTGACTGCAAAATGGTGCAGCAGCCTCCTCCTGTAGAAGACAAACCAAAAGAACAAGAGGACAACCAAAGGGGCCCCATTAAACTATAAACCCAACATGAGGGAAAAAATATATTAAGCTCCTGGTATTACCTGAAATCCTGAATGTTTTGTCTGTAGAACTTTTCTCTATTTTTTTCTTTTCTTTAAAATTCATTGTAATGTTTCTTGTTCTTTAATTTTTTTACCTATTTACCAATTTAACCAGATGTTTAATACAACATATCCCATAAGAACTTTTTAACTTGAACTTTTTTCATACATATACTCTTGTTTCTTTTTCTTTTATATAGATATAAATATAGATATAGCTAGATATAGATATAGATAGATATAGATATAGATAGGTATAAGCTTCAAGGTAGTCCCTTTCCCCTATTCAATACCACATCCTTCTATCTATCTATCTATCTATCTATCTATCTATCTATCTATCTATCTATCATCTATCTATCTATCTATCATCATCTATCTATCTATCATCTATCGATCGATCGATGTATCTATCTATCTATCTATCTATCTATCTATCATCATCTATCATCTATCTATCTGTCTACCTATCATCTATCTATCCCCATTCTAATTTCCCTGTGTTGCTGGAAAGTTGGGTCCTTTAACAAAGATAACAAGATATACCCAGGAACAACTGAAATAACCTTCCTTGCCCACCTTGAGGGCTTATAACCATCTTCCTGTCTTATTCTTTTGTCAGTGTTTCTGTGTGTTTGTTTTTGTTTTTGCATTTTGTAAATAATATTCTTAGGGTTCATTTTGGCTGGGTTTTTCTTCTTTTCTTTTTCTTTTCCCTTTGTCAGTCTTTTTCTTTATTTGTTTTCATTTTTATACTTTATAAGCCTTAATTTTAGGGCTCATTTTGGCTGGTTTTTTTTCATTTTCTTTTTTTCCTTTTTCCCTCTTTTTTCTTTCCTTTTGGTGGTGACTTCCAATTGCTCTGAAACTTTCCAGGTTGCACCTTGCCTGGATTGTGGCAGATATTTTCAGCTACACATCTCCTCGGTCACCTCTCACAAAAGGACTAGGAGAAGGAACACTAAACAGAGGAAAAATTCAGAGACTATGACTTCTACCATAGAATTTTGGATGTGGACATAAAAAAATATTTTGGAAATAGAATTCAGGTAACAATTACCCAGGCAATGGCCAGGTTGTTGAAGACCATTAATGACAACATAGAATCTCTAAGGGTGGAAATGAGAGCTGACCTAGAACAAGTTAAAAATGCTATCAATGAGATCCAATCTAATCTAAATACTCTAACACCTAAGGTAAATGATGCAGAAGATTGAATTAGTGACCTGGAAAACAAATTGAAAGAAAAGAAGGATCAAGAAGAGGCCTGGAACAAACAGCTTAGAAGACATGAAAACAGAATTAGGGAAATCAATGAGATTTTCCTATGAAATCTCATGAGATATTCCATGCCATGAGATATTCCAGTGTCAGAATTATTGGGATCCCTGAGGGGATAGAGAGAGAGAGAGAGAGAGAGAGAGAGAGAGAGAGAGAGAACGTGAAGATATAGTTGAATAAATCCTAGATGAGAATTTCCCAAATTTGGGGAATGGAACAAGTGTTCATGTCCTAGAGGCAGAGAAGACACCCCCCATGATCAATAAGGGTAGAAAGACATCCAGGCATGTGATTGTGAAATTCATGAGTTGTAAATTCAGAGAAGATGTCTTAAGGTCAGATAAGGGGAAGAGATTCCTTATGTACAGAGGAAAGACCATCAGAATAACATCAGATCTGTCCACAGAAACCTGGCAAGCCAGAAAGGGCTGGAAAGACATGTCAAGGGCACTAAATGAGAAGAACATGAAGCCAAAAATGATTTATACAGTAAGGCTGACATTCAAAATGGATGGAGAGATAAAGAGCTTCCAAGACTGACAAAGTTTAAAAAAGATTATGTGACCACCAAGCCAGCACTACAAGAAATACTAAGAGGGGTTCTATAAAAGAAAAAAGAACCCAAGAGTGACATAGAACAGAAATTTACAGAGACAATATATAGAAACAAGGACTTCACAGGCAACATGATGACAATAAAATGTATCTTTCAATAATGACTCTCAACATGAACAGCCTAACTGCTCCCATAAAATAGGACAGGGTTGCAGACTGGAAAAATGACAGTACCTATCCATGCTATCTACAAGAGATGCATTTTGAACCCAAAGATACATTCAGACTGAAAATGAAAAGTTGGAGAACTATCTTTCATGCCAATGGGCCGCAAAAGAAAGCTGGGATAGTAATCCTCATATCAGATAGATTTTAAGCTAAAGACTGTAGTCAGAGATACAGAAGGACACTACATTATTTTGAAATGGTCTATTCACCAAGAAGATCTAACAACTGTAAATATTTATGCCTCCAATATGGGAGCAGGCAACTACATAAGCCAACTGTTAATCAAGGTAAAGAGTCATATTGATATGAATGCATTAATAGTAGGGGATCTTAACACGCCTTCTCAGCAATAGACAGATCATCTAAGCATAAAATCAACAAAGAAACACGAGTGTTGAATGACACACTAGACCAGATGGACCTCATAGGAAGATACAGAACATTCCACCCTAAAACAATAGAATACTCATTCATCTTGAGCGCATATGGAGCTTTCTCCAGAATAGACCACATACTCAGTCACAAGTCAAGTCTCCACTGATACCAAAAGATTGAGATTATTGTCTGCATATTCTCAGACCACAATGTTTTGAAACTGGAACTCAATCACAAGAAAAAGTTTGGAAGGGATTCAAACACATGGGAGCTAGAGACTATCCTGCTCAAGAATGTTTGGGGCAACTAGGAAATCAAAGAAGAATTTAAAATTTTTTTAAAGATTTTATTTATTCATTAGTTAGAGAGAGAGCGAGCACAGGCAGACAGAGAGGTAGGCAGAGGCAGAGGGAGAAGCAGGCTCCCTGCTCAGCAAGGAGCCCGATGCGGGACTCGATCCCAGGACGTTGGGATCATGACCTGAGCCGAAGGCAGCCGCTTAACCAACTGAGCCACCCAGGTGTCCCCAAAGAAGAATTTAAACAATTAATGGAAACCAATGAGAATGAAGACACAGGAGTCCAAACCTATGTGATACAGCAAAGGCAGTCTTAAGGGGGAAATACATAGCCATCCAATCCTCAATCAAAAAAATAGAAAAATACTGAATACATCAAATCTCTTTACACATTAAAAAACTAGAAAATCAACTACAAAGCAAGCCAACCTCACGCAAGGAAGGGAAATAATTAGGATTAGAGCAGAGATCGATGAGTTAGAAACCAGAGATATAATAGAACACATCAACAAAACTAAAAGCTGGTTCTTTGAAGGAACTAACCACTCAATAAACCAACGGCCAAACTAACTGAAAAGAAGCTAGAGACGACCCAAATTAATAAAATCATGAACAAAAAGGGAGAGAGAATGACTAACACCAAGGAAATAGAAACAATCACCAGAAATTATTATCAGCAGTTATATGCCAATAAGTTAAACAACTTAGAAGAAATGGATGCATTCCTGGAAACCTATAAACTTCCAAAACAGAAACAGGAAAAAACTGACAACCTGAATAGACCAATATCTAGTAATGAGATTGAAGCAGTGATCAAATCTCCCCCCAAAAAGAGCCCTGGACTAGACAGATTCCCTGGGGAATTCTACCAAACTTTCAGAGGATATATTACCTATTCTGAAGCTGTTTCAAAAAATAGAAACAGAAGGAAAACTTTGGACTCTTTCTATGCCTAGCATTACCTTGACCCCCAAACCAGGCAAAGACCCCATCAAAAAGGAGAATTTCAGACCAATATCCTTGATGAAAATGGACGCCAAGATTGTCAACAAGTTCCTAGCTAATAGGATCCAACAGTATGTTAAAAAAATTGTTTACCATGACCAGGTGGGATTTACCCCTGGGATGCAAAGGTGCTTCAATATTCACGAATCAATCAATGTGATAGACAAGCCAATAACAGAAGAGAAAAGAACCACATAGTCCCCTCAATTAGTGCAGAAAAAACATTTGACAAAATACAACATCCATTCCTCATTAAAACTCCTCAAAGTATAGGAATCCAGGGAACATTCCTCAACTTCATAACATCTATCTATGAAAAATCCACAGTGAATATCATTCTCAATGGGAAAAGCTGACAGCCTTCCCTTTGAGATCAGGAACACGACAGGGATGCACAACATCACCACCTTTGTTCAACATAGTACTAGAACTCCTAGCAGCAGCAACCAGACAACAAAAAGAAATAAATGGTATCCAAATTGGCAAAGAAGAAGTCAAACTCTCTCTCTTCACATATGACATGATACTTTATGTGGAAAACCCAGAAGACTCCACCCCCAAATTGCTGGGGCTCATACAGCAATTCAGTAATGTAGCAGGATACAAAAACAATGCACAGAAATCAGTTGCTTTCTTATACACTAACAATTAAACTATAAAAAGGGAAATTAGAGAATCAATTCCACTTACTATAACACCAAGAGCCATAAGATACCTTATAAACCTAACCAAAACCATAAAGGATCAGTACTTAAGGAACGACAGTATAATCATGAAAGAAATTGAAGAAGACACAAAAAGATGGAAAAGCATTCCATGCTCATGGATTGGAAGAATAAACATTGTTAAAATGTCTATAATACCCAGCACAAGCTATACTTTCAATGCCATCCCACTAAAATAACCATTGACATTTTTCAAAGTGCTGGAACAAACAATCCTAAAATTTGTATGGAACCAGAAAAGATCCCGAATCCCTAAGAAAAATGTTGAAAAAGAAAAACAAGGTGGGGGCATCACATTGCCTGATTTCAAGCTTTACTACAAAGCTGTGATCTCCAAGACAGCATGGTACTGGCATTAAAACAGACACATAGATCAGTGGAACAGAGTAGAGAGTCTGGATATGGAACCTCAACTCTATGGTCAAATAATCTTTGACAAAGCAGGGAAAATATCCAGGGGAAAAAGACAGTCTCTTCAATAAATGGCTCTGGGAAAACTGGACAGCTATGTGTAGAAGAATGAAACTCGACCATTCTCTTACACCATACACAAAGACAAACTCGAAATGGATGAAAGACCTCAACATGAGACAGGAATCTTTCAAAACTCTAGAGGAGAACATAGGCAGTAACCTCTTCAACATCGCTCATAGCAACTTCTTTCAAGACATGTCTCCAAAGGCAAAGGAAACCAAAGGGAAAAATGAACTTTTCAGACTTCATCAAGAGAGAAAGCTTTTGCACAGCAAAGAACTCAGTCAACAAAACAAAGAGAGAACCCATGGAATGGGAGAAGTTATTCTCAAATAACACTACAGACAATGGGCTGTTATCCAAGATCTATGAAAAACTCCTCAAGCTCAACATCCAAAAACCAGATAATCATGTCAAAAAATGGGCAGAAGACATGAATAGACACTTCTCCAAAGAAGACCTACAAATGGCTAGCAGATACATGAATAAATGTTCATCATCATTAGCCATCAGGAAAATTCAAATCAAAACCACATTGAGATACCATCTTACACCAGTTAGAATGGCCAAAATTAACAAGACAGTAAGCAACGTGTGTTAGAGAGGATGTGGAGAAAGGGGAACCCTCTTATACTGTTGGTGGGAATGCAAGTTGGTGTAGCCACTTTGGAAAACAGTGTAGAGATTCCTCAAAGAATTAAAAATAGAGCTACCCCATGACCCTGCAACTGTATTACTGGGTATTTACCCCAAAGATACAGATGTAGTGAAAAGAAGGGCCACATGTACCCCAATGTTCATAGAAGAAATGCCCACAATTGCCATACTGTGGAAAAAGACAAGATGCCCTTCAACAGATGAATGGATAAAGAAGATGCTTTGAATATTAGTTGACCACCAGAAAGGGTGAATACCCAACTTGTGTATCAACATGGACAGGACTGGAGGAGATTATGTTGAGTGAAATAAGTCAAGCAGAGAAAGTCAATTATTGTGTGGTTTCACTTATTTGTGGAACATTAGGAATAACTAGGAGGACATTAGGAGAAGGAAATGAAAAGTGAATTGGGGAAAATTGGAGGGGGAGATGAAGCATGAAAGACTGTGGACTCTGAGAAACAGAGGTTTGGGAGGGGAGAAGGGTGAAGGGATGGGCGAGCTGGTGGTGGGTATCATGGAGGGCATGTATTGTATGCAGCATTGGGTGTGGTGCATAATGAATCTTGCAACACTGAAAAAATGAAATAAAATTTAAAAAATAAAATAACACTCATAAAAAAGAATAAGAGCAAAAAATTTTAACTCAAAATATATGATGACTTTAGCAGTGAACATATTTATTTATTAAAAATAAAAAGTGTATAATAAATGATTGATGATATACTAGTTTCACATTAGAAAGAGTAAAGCAATAAAATATTCCACATAGCGAGTTAGAATGTTTCTAAAAATGTCCAATGCTAACTGTCAAAATCCATTGTCACAATGTTTGTTTTCCATGTGTACCCATTTTGGAAGGAACCCCCGTTACCATTTTCCTTCATAGTTTTAAATAAGTTTCTTTATTCCTACTGCTTTTACTAAGAATTGTCTTCCTATCCTTTGATGTTTTCAGATATGCATTATCCACACTGTATCTACAATATGTAAAAACTTTTTTTTACCCTCTCAGGTTTTTAATAAAAATAATAAACATAAAGATTTCAACCAATAAAGGTAACTGTTTTGAATACCTATTACCCAATGAAAAACAAAACAAAAGAAGAAACAAAAAGAAAAACAGAGAAGAATGTCTTTCTAGCAATCTCTCAATGTTGTGATTAGTACTGGGTGTTCTATGTAGTAATGAATCACTGAACACTGCATTAAAAGCAAATGATGTATCATATGCTGGCAAATTGATCATAATAAAAAAATCAGTGCCATAGAACTGATGATATTCTTTCACTTTTTTCACAGATGAATCCCCCTCAGCAGCACTACTTGACTCATTCCTTTACTGAGTCTACATATACTTTGAACAAGATTGGGCATATTGATTTTTAGCACACCATATATTAGAAGCAGCAGATTAGAAGGAGAGAACTTGCTAGGTTAAGCATTATGTAATGGCAAAATGTAATGGGTTGCAAGTCAAGCAAAGGAAAAAAAACTAATAAATAAGCAAAATACTCAATTATAACTTGTAAGGGTATCTATTAACTCATGCTAGAAAAAAAGCTTTTAGGAACAATTAAAAATACAAAGTTCTTTTAGTCTCTATAATAACCAAAAGTCACAGGTGTAAATATATATATATATGTGTGTGTATACATATATATATGTTATGCATAAGTGAAAAAATGCACAAGTGAAAAACATTATATAACAAGTACCATGTTATTAATAAAGTTGTCCTTGCAATTATCATTGAGTATTTTATATTTGTGATACATTTCTTTAAATCATAAAGAGAATTAAATAACTGACCTTTTCAGAAAGCAAAAGAAACCGAAATGAATACTCTGAAAATCCTGTACAATTTATCTTATGGAGGGATAAATTCTAGGTCAAAATAGAAAATTTTCTTTTGCAAATTCAATTAATTAATAAGAGAAATGTTTGCAGGAAAAAAATTTCTATTGATATTTTATTTTCTTTTTAAAAAGTTAATGATTTTAAATTATGTCATTTTATATCTTATTTTGTATCTGAGGAAGAGAAGATATTTCATGCAGTTATTCACATTTTAAGAACTATGACTCAGGATATGTGGTCAGAGAAAGCAAGAACCGTATTGTTTCTATAGAACTGGTCTTCAAACCCTGAACATGGTGAAATAGCACTAACATGCTATCTAGGAGTTGAAAAGAATTAAAGCCAAAACAAATAATCATTCTGTTGGTCAAATAGATCCATATAATACCCTCTTGCTTTTGAAAGGAGAAAACATAATGAGATGAATATTGTAAAACCAGAAGGCCACAGCTTTTTCTTCAATGACTTCATCAGTAGGCATCATCCATACTGTTGCATGAAAAATTTTAAATGTCCTTTTATGAACTCCAATATCTATATTTAAATGAAAGGAATATCCATATCTATAGTTAAATGAAAGGAAGTAAAAATATTGAAAGAGAAAATGTAATCTATGCTTTCCTGCTTCTCTTTCCTATGTGTTTTATCACCTTGGCTTTTTTCCTCAAATAAGCTAGTGCCAGATTTCCTGCAATTTATTTTTCACAACCTTATTCAAAAGGAGTCCTTCTTGTCTCTAATATAAAATTCACTGATAAATATAATCATAAATAAAAATGACTATGAACAATTGTCATTTGAAATCCTACGAATTCACTGCCTAAAATCATTTTAGGTTCTTACTTATTTGCATCTTTTAAACAATTTCTGTGTCCATGTGATGGGGTTAAGGAAGGTGATAAATACTTTCTACTTCTAAGTAGAAAGCATGAACTTTGTTCAGTTTTCATGCTTGTCCTCTTAGGTGGATTCTATTACTTTGCCCATTTCACAGGTTAGGAAACTGGAACTCAGACAAGCTAAGTAATTTGTCAGTAGTAACTCAATCCTTGATAAACCTGGGGTCAAAATTCACATAACTCTAAGTCCAAGATCTTAACCATAATTACATTGACTTCATGAATGTTATCTTCTTGAATTTAATTCATCAAGTATGGGTCATCTAATAACACATGTACATTAAAGTTTATAAATATTAATAAAAGAAATCTAGCTTTACTAAGAATTGTATCTTACTATATATTATTTCCTTTGCTAATATAACATTGTTAGACAATTTATCAATTACTACTAGACATTAGTTATAATATTTAAATTGAATATCAGATTATAGAACAAAAGAAGAAGCACTTGGATAAGTGCTTTACAAAGTAGAGTAGAAGAAATAACATGAATTTAACATATAACTCAGGATCTTCTTAGAAAGAAATGAACTTTAGTTGTTTAGGTGAAGTAGAAACTTCTTAGAATATTGGGATGGTACAATTAGACAGTTAAAAGGTTCTGAAAAAGAAAGAGAAATTCAGTTTAATAAATGAAAGAAAGCACAAATAGATGGGAAAGATAGGCCATACTGTTGCTATGTGGAGTGAGGTAGTCATGTCACTATATCCTGTGATAAGTGTTTATATGAATTACAAATATATGTTTAAATGTGTGATCTGGGGCACCTGGGTGGCTCAGTGGGTCAAGCCTCTGCCTTAGGCTCAGGTCATCATCTCAGGGTCCTGGGATTGAGCTCCTCATCGGGCTCTCTGCTCAGCGGGGAGCCTGCTTCCTCCTCTCTCTCTGCCTGCCTCTCTGCCTATTATTTATTTGACAGACCTCTGTCTGTCAAATAAATAATAAAATAAAATAAAATCTTTAAATGTGTGATCTGGTGTGAGATATGTCTCTTGCCTTCTCTTTCAGATCGTTAGTAAAAGTATTGCCACTCTGTTGCCTCTGAGTTTTGGTTCCTTTGATAGCAAAGAGTTTTAAGGATGGGCTGAAGAAGATAGATTGTTGGTCCTTCTTTGAATTGATACCAAAATGGTGATGAAGGGGTAATGACAGGGAACAGAGGACATATTTTCCATGAAAGAAAATACAGTAGTGGTGATTCTGAAATTATACCTGCCACGATGACATAACAGGTTCTTAAAGTAACCCTGAATATATCAGCATGTGCAATCAGCTAATTTACAGACTTAAAACAGAGCAATTAAACTTCTTTTGCCTGTTAAACCTATTATTGCCCATAATGAAAGACTATATATACTAATCAAACTATAAAGCTGTCTTAAATTTAACCAAGGTTGCTAAAAATTCATGATATACTCAACACATTTTTCCTTCAGAAATATGATCTACTCAACACATTTTTTCCTTCAGAAATATGATTGGTTGTTCTAGATGCTGTGAATAATATAAATTGAGCTCATACTTAGAAGAAATTTAAAAGATCCAGCATCCTGTGTTTCAGAGGGAAACATTTGAAGGTATGTGGCTTTTTTTTAAATACTTGAGCTCCTTCCAATTATGCTTCTTTGTTTCGCTGTATTTCATGTTTCACAAATGCAAATGTATTCTACATTTATAATATTACACACTGTCTAGAATAAATTAATTCATTCGGACCACAATAAAATTTGTCTTTGATTACTTAAGAGAAAATTTTACTTTTTTAATGCAGAAAAGCATTTGTATGTGTATATATAGAAAATATATTTAAATTATATATAAAATATATAAATATAATATATCATAAATATAATACATTATGAATATAATATAAATATAAAAGTATATAAAATATACTTTACATATATAAATATATATAGTATATGTATATATTAAAAGTTTAGTTCTAGAACCCAAAAGAACATTCTGACTACAATAACATCCAAACTACAATAATATTACTCTTAATTACTTATCAATTAAATTTAAGTAGTATTTTCAGGGTATAATTTACAACATTAAAAAACATTTTATTTAAGTACATTAAATAACTTATTTTAAAATGAGATCACCAACAAAATGTTTATAGCATCTTTTTTCTTATTAATTTGTTAAAAAACAGAATATGGACAAACTTATTGTGGTTCTTGTATTGGCATTATTATACGTTATATCCACTTTCTATAGAAAAGGCTAAGGTTTTTCTACTTATAGTTTTCAAAGCCAATAATTGGGCTTTGAAACAATATGTATTTCTTAGGATGTTTGGATCTTGCTTCATATCCCATGTGTCTAATTTGTGGAGTAATTACAGAGCAGTGTCTAACAAAGGATAAATACCACTGACTAATGATGGAAGCTTTTAGGTAGAAATCATTTTAATTCATTGAAGAATGAAATAATACCAGATCAAGGAAAATTAGAAACCTCTCTTTCTGGGAGAGGTCCTGTTTACATCTTTTGCAATATAAACCCCTAGAGCTGAGAGATGTTACTTAAAGGCCTCTCTATGATACTGCAAGGTTGGAACATGCAGAACTAAATCCTGCTCACTCAATCTATTTTGTCAATTTGCTTAATGTCTTTTCTCAGATGATTAGTTTTTGTTTTTAGTAGTAGCAATTGCCAGTGGATAATACTAGAAATATTTCTGTGGCTCCTTGTTCTAAAAGTATAAAATGCTATACAATAATTGTAAATACCTTAATGATCTCCTGAACTACTAGAGTGAACAGCAGTCTTTAATCATCACTTGAAGGTTACAGTTAGCTTCTTTGACCTTAGATGACTATATAGGCTGGACTGGTAAAGGAAAATAGCATTTCAAATTACATAATGCTAGGTGATTCATTTCTCCGTGTTTGTTTAGGTCAAATATAAATGAAAAGCATCTTTACACTGCTGTGACTCAAGAAACAAGATGAGCTAAGAACTAGGGATTACATGTGACTAAAGTAATACAATGGATGGTCCCAAACTCTTTATAAGTAATAGACTAATGTGAAGTATATATTTTATGAAGCACTAATTATGTTCATGTTTGAGATGAGATAAGAAAGGCACTTTCTCTCTCACTTATCTGTCTCACTTTTATCATCTCTCACTTATATGTCAGGGCCATAAGAAATGGGGACCTGGATTTTGTTTGCCTGCCTCTTGGGAGCAGCCTTCACTATGCCTGTGAGTAAAATGCTCCTTATATAAATCAATTTCCAATTTCACAAGCTTGTACACAAAAATCTGCGCCATAGCTGTTAAAGTTTAGGGCTTAAGATAGTATGAGATTTAATGTCCTCAAGTGTCTCTGTGTTTAAGAAACACTTTGAAAAGCCTGTTATAAGAAATATTCCCAAGTGCCTCTACCCAAGATTCTGATTTAGTAAAGCCAGAGTGGGCATAGTGTCTAGGATTCTGCGTTTTAACAAGCACTTCAGGAGAGTCTCTGCAAACAATCACTCTATACATATCATCGCCTATCTTTAGTTGAAGGAACTTTTTGAGGGACCTTTGAAAGTCCTCCATAGAAAGTGCTGTACTGCCTTAAGCAAATACCACAAAACACCAGTTTTCTCTAAAATCCAATTTCCAACAAGAAACCAACTCTTCCTGCTCTGCAAACCTTAGTACTGTTATCCTTCAAAAAGTAAGCTTTTGGTGTTAGGAATTTCCTTCTTGAACCATTGTTGTCAGAGGCCACATCCCTTTGGGTGCACCTGTTAAACTCATGACTACCCATGTAGTTGTGCAAAATTCACATGGATATATTTTACATTCAAATGTACCAAGACCCTGGAAATCAGACCCATTCTCTTTAGACATATGTACATATGTACAAGATCTGATAGCTTAGATTATATGCCCTCAAAGAAGAACCCAGCTGCTTTTTGGTGGCATAAAGAGCAGCTGAACTAGAAGCCAGCATAACTGCCTCTTCATCTCTCTCCCACAAGACCAAGATTTTGTGCTCTGGTTGATGAAATCCTACATTGTGGCAATTCCTAATATCCTAGCAGATCCCTAAATTACAAATAAAGCCCTTTTTCTACTCTTCAACACCTCCACTCCCTGGGCATGGTATCCCTCAAGGAGGTATAGGAAAGGAAGTTGCATGACTAAAATAATTCACAGTCAGATGGGAGCAAATAAACCCTCTTAGAAAATAAGAGCATTTAAAAATAATATAGCTTTAATTAGCTTGATGTCTCTGGGAGATGTTCTGCATGATCCTCTCTCATCTTTCTCTCTCCCTATCTAGTGCCAACAAGCATTGAATACTGCAGGCATCATTTACATGGCCTCCCTTTTGATGGGACAGACAGTTCTGGTGCAGATAACTATTCAGGCTGTTTTTTATTTTGAACTTTAATTTTTTTCTGCCATAAAAACTTTGACTGAATAATTAAAAGAGTCGATTTAAATTTGATAAATCAACTCTTTCACTTTCCAAGGGACTGATAATGTTTCCACTTTAACACACCCATATCTTCATATTCATCAATAATTCACAGGTAGTTATTTCTCTTTTGTTGTTGATGTGGTTTGCATGATATTTGTAAGGAACCTCTTTGGTAACTAATCACTTACCTACCTCTTATCTGTAAGAAAATGTTTGTGAGACAGTTCTCCTCTTGTTGCTATTTCATAATTGTGTAAGAGCAATAAATCTCTTTTTCCAACATGGAGTAAGTTTCATTAAGATATAAAACAGTAGATGGGACAGAGTAGGATTAGTTGACCATATGGGCGTGGGTGTTTTCTGATCACTGGAGGCTAAATATGCACTAGTTTTTATTTCCAAGTCTTGGAAAAGTTGTTTAGTTGTCCTGGACCTCTTTAAAAAGCTCCTACACAGCATACGTGTTCAAACAAAAGTGGATTTCAAATGTATTTTGCAACCATACAGATTCTTATGAAGTACTTTCTCTTAATGTGGACAATTGCATATTGACTTAATTTCTTCTCATCTCTCCCTCTCTTTCTCTGTTATCCCTCCTCCCTCCTCTGTCTTTCTCTCCCTTGCTAATTCTCTCCCCCTACCTCTTGCTTCTTCTCTTTTCCCTTCATAAAAGCTACCACCTCATCCTGCGCACCCTGGTTATATCAACTTCAGCTATGAGGTAATTTTTCTCTTTACTAATTTTGACCATAGTTTGAGTTAAAAATGTTCTTGGGTCTGCAAACAATAGTGTGTTGATTCTTCAAGATATTTCTCAGTCCCACTTTTTCAGTTCATGTTACCACATTTCTCATTTGGTGGGTTGCCTCAAACCTACACTGCCCAGCATACTTCTCCTTGGCCTCTTTGATTCAGTTTCTCCTCTATGGCTATAAAGCTATCTATCATGAACTACTACCCAGGGTGGGGTTGCATGGTAGTGCAGAAAGTGCTCTGGCTGAACAGCTTTGTTCTATTCCAGTCCTATAAAAGGTGGGGAAGTCAGGTAAGATGTTACTTGAGGTCCTTTACAGTTGGAGGGGAAGATGAACCATGAGAGACTATGGACTCTGAAAAACAATCTGAGGGTTTTGAAGGGGCGGGGGAGGAGGTTGGGGGAGCCTGGTGTGGGTATTATGGAGGGCACGGATTGCATGGAGCACTGGGTGTGGTGCATAAACAACCAATTCTCTTACACTGAAAGGAAATTAAATTTAAAAAAATGGAAGGAAAAAAACCCCTCATGATTCTAAGATGTTCACATTCTGTGTGTCTCCCTTGTTTATCTTTACTGAATGTTCAATGACCAAGAAGTCTATGAGACATTCTCAGAGCAATGGGAAGCATGCTTTCTGGAAATCAGGTTTAAAGCTCTTCTCAAACACATTTTAACCACAGAAACTTGGGCAAATTGTTTTTCTCTCAGGAGCTTTGGTTTCATTATCTGAAGCAGGGAAATAATTATAATGCCCACACTTCAAATAGCTTAAGGAGTGGAATAGTTAAGCTATATAAAAAGTGCTTTGTCAAGTGTAACTTTGAGCAAGTTTTGTTTCTTGTACTGATATAAAATGCTACACTACTACATGAATGTATCCCTGGACCTGAGGTTACTCAAGTACAATTTTATTTTTGAAGAAATGAAACTAAGATCTTTCATAGGTTCAGAAGATAATTAATGAATCTATTTACTTATACAAACTGATGAAAGTGTTAACAATTTGAGGCAAGATTTTATTATATCTTAAAAGGCTGACATATTTAGCCAGAAAATCTGTGTTTTACATTGAGACACAATGTTTCACTTTTATTTTATTTTATTTTTATTTTTTCATTGTGGCATCAAGACAAAAAGGATATTTAATGTTATATCATATTAATTTTTTTTGTTTTGTTTTGCTCTTGCAAAGAAAAACAAGAGCTGTGGAATTAAACAGAATCACCTCAGTAAGATTATAAGCCTCTTAACTCCACATGACCTTGTCTGTAAAAGTGACAGTAATGACATTTGCTTCAGAGTATGCAGGAAAACATGAGAAATGTATGTGATGGATGTCATACACTGCCTCACAATAGGAAGTATCTGACAAATGTTTACCTTATTCTTTCTTCTATAGAACTCATATTTTCAGGCTCCCAATTTTGGGAAGACTGCATTAGTGAGCCTGTATTTCATGCAACTAAATAAAAACAATTATGTTCTAATATTTCTTTCTCTTAAGGTGCTTACACCTCTGAAGTGGTACCAGAACATAAGGCATCCGGTATGCAGATTTTTTGTTCTTTATTTCCTTAGAATTTTAAGCATGTATTTCAGTTTTCTTTTTTTAAAAAATTAATTAATTTGATAGACAGAGATCACAAGTAGGCAGAGAGGCAGACAGAGAGAGAGAGGGAAGCAGGCTTCCCGCTGAGCAGAGAGCCCCATTCGGGGCTTGACCCCAGGACCCTGAGATCATGACCCGAGCGGAAGGAAGAGGCTTAACCCACTTGAGCTACCCAGGTGCCCCTTTTAAGTGAAATAATATACGTTTGCCACATACAGATAGTATTGTGATGATATACTAGTTTCATAATATATGAAGGTCATATCAGGTGAACAGCTAGAAATTCTTGTACAAGAGAAAAAGAATAAATATTCATAGTAATAATGACAAAGGAAACATGACTACTTCTCCAGCTGGAAGTCAACGGAGCCAATGGTAAACCTGACTCTTTGTTTCTCACCAGTACCCTTCCTATGGTTACGAACCCATGGGTGGATGGCTGCACCACCAAATCATTCCCGTGCTGTCCCAGCAGAATCCCCCGAACCACGCCCTACAGCCTCATCACCACATCCCCATGATGCCAGCTCAGCAGCCCGTGGTCCCCCAGCAACCAATGATGCCAGTTCCTGGCCAACACTCCATGACTCCAACCCAACACCACCAGCCAAACCTCCCTCTGCCTGCCCAGCAGCCCTTCCAGCCCCAGCCCGTCCAGCCCCAGGCTCACCAGCCCATCCAGCCCCAGCCACCTGTGCACCCCATCCAGCCCCTGCCGCCACAGCCACCTCTGCCTCCGATGTTCCCCATACAGCCCCTGCCCCCCATGCTTCCTGACCTGCCTCTGGAAGCCTGGCCAGCAACAGACAAGACCAAGCGGGAGGAAGTGGTGAGTAGCCCGTGAAGCCACTGCGGCGCCTGGGAAATAGTATTTATCGACATGGCATATTTATGATAGGTTCAAGATCTATATAATTTTGAATATCAGCAACAATATAGACCACCAAAATGCTTTCATTTTACAACCAACAGTATGAGAAATATCAGTCTTCCTTAGCTTTCAATCATTTCATTAGCAACAGCAGCTAGAATTACAGTGAAGTATACTAAAAGTAATTTTGGGAATGAATAGAATGCAAAACAGAACATAAAACATAGTATGTAGGAAATTTCTTTAAATACCTAAGAGAGACCTATGTAAGGCAAATTTCAGTGTAACTGAAGGCAGCTAAGTTGGACAGATTTTAGCATTTGATCATAACATTAATCCTAGCAATGAATGCTAGAATTAATAGATGAATAGATTAATTTACAATAATAACTTTTCCAAGTTTTACCTTAAAATAATCTTTCATTAGTGGAAATTTTACAAATGAATTAGAAATACAATAGGGTGACTGTCATCAATTCTCATTAAATCTCATTTATCTCTAGATAATGTATATAGAATATATGTACATATATACATAAGCTATATAGAAAGTACATTTCTTTGCTTAATAATAAATAAGGCCATGTGTTCATAACATATCAAAACTATTTACACAAAGGTGACTTTGGATATGTAGTTTCAACTATTTAAAAGTTAGTTTCTGCATGTATTTCTCTAAATTTAGACTATAAAGGGATAACTTCTTAGATTTCTTTATAGAAATAAAATAACTAACTGAGAGTCTAGCAGATAGGAAGTACTCAAAGAAAGATACCTATTGTAATTTTACTATTATATAATAGTTTTCAACTGTCCTGAGGCAGGGGCTACCTTTGTGGACAACTCATATCTAACAACAATGAAACAACAAAGAAGTTTTGGAGATTATAAAGTTCAACTTAATTTGTAGTACATTTTTCAAGTAAAACTATGTGTTACTGTACATGTACTCTCTAAAAATATTTGTAAATTACTTTAAATGTTTCTTTTGCTCTTTTTTTTCAGGATTAAAAGATCAGAAAATGAGAGGAGTAGCTATTTCAGTTCCTTTTAGAAATAATACAAGAACACAATGATTTGTCCCTGCAGTAGACTTACTAGTAAATTCTGTAAAAAAATAAGTACCACTAGAATCCAATAAAATGTTTTTCAAAAATCCATGTTGTTTGTGAATTAAATATAAAATTTTACATCACTTGAGAGAATTTAGAATTTACAAACTACAAACAGATGTTTTGGCAAGAAAATAACAGTATTGCTTTAGACAGAATTTAAAGTATAGTATCTCAAATCTTTTTTTCTGTTAGTTTATACATGAGTTCAGTAAAGTAAAACATTGACTATATACAGTCACTGAAGCTGAACTTTTGAAAAATGCTTATATTACAAAATGAATTGAAACCTTGAATACTGATTTTATACTTCAAATCAAAATCTGGACTTTTGTTTCTGTTGAGTCTACCAAAAACATTTTTAAATGAAATCATATGATATGCTTAACAATATACTAATTTAAAAATTATTAAATTTCTTTTCTAAAGAAAACTTTTTTTAAAGATTTTATTTATTTATTTGATAGATAGATCACAAGTAGGCAGAGAAGCAGGCAGAGAGAGAGGGAAGCAGACTCCTTGCTGAGCAGAGAGCCCGATGCAGGTTTCTATCTCCGGACCCTGGGATCACAACCTGAGCGGAAGGCAGAGGCTTTACCCACTGAGCCACCCAGGTGCCCCTTCTAAAGAAAATTTTTATTAAATAGATTTTCATTTGAAAAACATGTAATTTTATTTTTTTAAAAATTTTAAAGATTTTATTTATCTAGTTGACAGACAGAGATCACAAGTAGGCAGAGAAGCAGGCAGAGAGGGGAGGAAGAAGACTCCCCACTGAGCAGAGAGCCTGATGCAAGTTTTGATATCAGGACCCTGGGATCATAACCTGAGCCAAAGGTAGAGGCTTCAACCCACTAAGCCACCCAGGTGCCCCCAAAACATGTACATTTTAAACACAAATCATTTCCTTCACTTTACAGTCCTTAATATGACAAATTCTACCTTATTATCTTCAAAATATTAACAGATACATACTTAATTTTTTTTCTTCCTATACACACATTTGTAAATATTCTTTGCAGGGCATACAATACTCACAGTAACGTTATTCTAGTACCTTTATGATTAAAACCCCTAATCATTTTCTGTAATGAGTAAATATAAATTTACTGAAAGAGTATTGCTATTGAAATAAATAAGCTGATCTTTAAAATTTTAATTCATTAAAAAATAATGATTAAAAATTAGCTTGGAAATATTTTAATCAATTTAGTAAATATTTATTTATCACCCCTTAGGGTAAGTGCTATTCCATGTCCTGGTAAAAGCAGTAGGTTCCCATCCTTAAGAAATCTAGAACCTACTAAAGGGATGAAATGAGCTCACAAATACTGATAGGAGAAGGCCTAGTAGCATTAACACTATAACAGAAGCATAGTCAAAATACCCTGGCAAATGTGGCAGAATTCCTTCATCATTTTTGCTATGCCAACAAACTTCTCTTCCAGAGATGCAAAGCTTTACTGGCCAGAATTTAGAATAATTATTTTGTTAATGACTTGCCTAAAGAATATCCTGTTGATCACACACACACACACACACACACACACACACACACACACAAGCGCGTGCGCTTTGTTCCTCAGTTTTCTTATCTATAAAATGTACTATATATATCTGAGTCCTTTTATGTTAATGAACTAGAATCTTAACACATAGTCAGTAGTGAGTAAACGTTGCCTACAGTTCTTACATTTGGAAAGAAACATTATTTTGGTTCCCCATGGAACACAACACAGTTAAAACCAGACATAATGCAGAATTAGGGCAGCACAGGAAAACTTTCAAAATAAACCTTTTCAGTCTAACATATGCAATTTATCAATGAGCCATCTCTCACCACAGAGCAAAATGATTATCTTACTATTGCTATCCTGAGTGATTCCTAAGGAACATGAATACCCTGTGATACAATTCTTTGAAACTGTCAATAATACAATAGCAGGTAAGCCTGAATGGACCAAGCTGTGAGATTTTTTTTTTTAGGATATGTTGAGCATGCTCCATATTAAACAACTTTTTTCCTACATTGGCCTCTATAGTAAGCATGCTTTTTGAAACAGATTTAGAAAAGTACCTGGAAATTGATCAGTCTGCTAAATATCTGCTCAATGAACAATCAGCTTTAAAAGCCAAAGATTTATAACGTAAAATTAGTGATAATAACAATATTGCACATTTATCAAGTTCTTATATGTTCCAGAAATTGTTCTAATTAAATAACATGCATTTACCCATTTAGTAATCACAACCTTACAGAAGTAGACTCATCTCTATCCTCATTTTATTTTATTTTAAAATTTTTTATTTAAATTCAATTTAGTTAACATATAGTGGATTAGCAATTTCAGGGGTAGAATTTAGTGATTTATCAGTTGCATGTAACACCCAGTGCTCATTCTATCAAGTACTCTCCTTAACGCCTGCTACCCAGTTATCCCATACCCCCACTTGCCCCTCCAGCAATGCTCATTTTAGAAAGGAAGAATTGTGTAAGCTTCTAACTTTAAAGGAAGTAGGTACTCTTTAAAACACGTACTAATTTTTTTACTGTGTGTAGGATCCTAACTAAAATAATATGCATATTTATATAATCTGGGGAAATATAAATTCAGTTTGATCATAGTCACAAAACTTCTCATTTTTCACTAGAGTATGCTGTCCATTTGACTATCCAATAGTGTATCAAGTAACTAGTATTAAGTCAAACATAGAAACTCCCGATCCAACTACAGCTTTGCAGTTGTAAAGAAAAAAATTTCTTTTGTGGTAAATTGCCACAGCTGAAAAAGAAAACTTTGCAAATATGGACACTAATTATAGCAAATCCTTAATACTGCCTTGGCAATTTATGGGATCATCTATCCTAACAGCATCTCAGATCAGCCAGGGGCAGGGACAGCTTTCAGAGAAAGCTACTTTGGAAAATGATATTTGAAAACCCAGGCTTCATCTTCCTGTGTAGTCCGATGAGTACAAACTTAGATATAAAAAGGCTATTCTAAGTGAGATTCTGAAATATACTACGAATGGCTGTAGGATATAGTCTGAGCATGACATTGAATCAAGACTGAGTACAGTCTCTTTCCCTGGCAATTATTATCTTGATTAAAAACAGAAAACAAAAGTTAACATATTTGATAACATCTTGATTGTAGCTTCCATAACGATTCACTGTTGACATTATATATACAGCTGCATGCAATAACAAGTACAGGCTTGGAAGATTTCCAAGGTTTATGTTTTCTCAAGTTCAAGGAACTTAAACTCAACCTGGTTTTCATAAATGATTTTTCTTAATATTAAAGTAGGTACCATAGAAAAATTGAGGGTCTATTTCTTTGTAAAAACAATGACATAAAGTAAAGTACCTATTAAATTTTTCTGGTATGTGCCATTCCTATCAACAGAAATCATTTAAAAATTGACAAAAAGGTAGAAATTGCCTTTGCAGAAAAACAAGCCACAAAAGCAGTGTTTACTTACCATTCCCATTTTAAAAAAATAATTATTTATTTGAGAGAGAGAGTCCATGTGAGGGGGTCAGTGATGGTGGGAGAGGGTAAGAAAAAATTCCCTGCTGAGAAGGGATCCTAAAGCAGAGCTGGTTCCCAGAACCCTGGCATCATAATCTGAGCTGAAATCAAGAGGACTTTATGCAAAGTGAAACAAGTCAAGCAAAGAAAGTCAATTATCACATGGTTTCAGTTACTTGTGAGCATTAACTAATGTGTAGAATTGTTGAATCAAAGTGTTACACTATTAGTATGTATGTTAATTATATGTATGTTAATTAAGCTGCAATAAAAATAAAATTTAAAAAGTTAAATCAGTAAAAGAAAAATGTTATTAATAAATGATAATAATAAATAAGTAATGCTATCTATTATCGTTTGCTTATTGGGGAAAAGATTACATAACAATGCTGGATTTTTCTAACCAAATAAACAGTAACAATTAATTATTTATTTTCAGGTATGAAAAAGTTAAGGAATAACATGGAGGACATTAGGAGAAGAAAAAGTGAATTAGAAAGGAAAGGTCAATTGGGGAAAATTGGAGCGGAACAAGAACCATGACAGACTCTGGACTCTGAGAAATAAAATGAGGGTTTTGGAAGGGCAGGAAGTGGGAGTTGGGTGAGTCTGGTGGTGGATATTAAGGAGGGCACATATTGCATGGAGCACAGGGTGTGGTGCATAACAATGAATCTTGGAACACTGAAAAAATATAAAATAAAATAAATAAATTAAAATATTCTCTATGCTGTACTTTTTATCTCCATGATTCATTTATTCTATAAATGGACATTTATCCCTCTTAATCCCCTTTTTCTTTATCTTTTTAAAAAATTTATTTATTTCTTTTTGGTGTAAAAGAATTTATTGTTTATGCACCACAACCAGTGCTCCATGCAATACGTGCCCTCCATAAAACCCACCACCTGGCTCCCCCAACTTCCCACCCCTTCCCTCTTCAAAACACTCAGATTGTTTTTCAGAGTCCATAGTCTCTCATGGTTCATCTCCCCTTCCAATTTCCCTCAACTCCCTTCTCCTCTCCATCTCTTCATGTCCTCCGTGTTATTTGTTATGCTCCACAAATAAGTGAAACCATATGATAATTGACTCTTTCTGCTTGACTTATTTCACTCAGCATAATCTCCTCCAGTCCAGTCCATGTTGATGCAAAAGTTGGGTATATATCCTTTCTGATGTAGGCATAATACTCCATAGTGTATCTGTACCACATCTTCCTTATCCATTTGTCCGTTGAAGGGCATCTTGGGTCTTTCCACAGTTTGGTGACCATGGCCATTGATCCTAAGAACATTGGGATATAGATGGCCCTTCTTTTCACTATATCTGTATCTTTGGAATAAACACCCAGTACTGCAATTGCAGGATCATAGGGAAGCTCTATTTTTAATTTCTTAAGGAATCTCCACACTGTTTTCCAAAGTGGCTGCACGAACTTGAATTCCCACCAACAGTGTAAGAGGGTTCCCCTTACGCCACATCCTCTCCAACACAGGTTATTTACTGTTTTGCTAATTTTGGCCATTCTAACTGGTGTAAGGTGGTATCTCAACGTGGTTTTAATTTGAATCTCTCTGATGGCTAGTGATGATGAACATTTTTCATGTGTCTGATAGCCATTTGTATGTCTTCACTGGAGAAGTATCTGTCCATGTCTTCTGCCCATTTTTTGACATGATTATCTGTTTTGTGTGTGTTGAGTTTGAGAAGTTCTTTATAGATCCTTTATAGATATCAACCTTTTGTCCATACTGTCATTTGCAAATATCTTTTCCCATTACGTGGGTTGTCTCTTTGTTTTGGTGACTGTTTCCTTTGCTATATAGAAGCTTTTTCTCTTGATGAAGTCCCAAAAGTTCATTTTCACTTTTGTTTCCTTTGCCTTTGGAGACATGTCTTGAAAGAAGTTGCTGTGGCTGATATTGAAGAGAATAATACCTATGTTCTCTTCTAGGATTCTGATGGATTCCTGTCTCATGTTGAGGTCTTTTATCCATTTCAAGTTTTTCTTTGTGTATGAGATATGTAAGGGAATGGTCGAGTTTCATTCTCCTACATATAGCTGTCCAATTTTCCCAGCACTACTTATTGAAGAGACTGTCTTTTTTCCACTGTATATTTTTTCCTGCTTTGTTGAAGATTATTTGACCATAGAGTTGAGGGGCCATATCTGGGCTCTCTACTCTGTTCCACTGGTCTATGTGTCTGTTTTTATGCCAGTACCATGCTGTCTTGGTGACCACAGCTTTGTAGTAAAGCTTGAAATCAGGTAACGTGATGCCTCCAGGTTTGTTTTCTTTTTCAGCATTTCCTTAGCAATTTGGGGTCTCTTCTGATTCCGTACAAATTTTAGGATTATTTACTCCAGCTCTTTGAAAAATACCCACGGAATTTTGATCAGAATGGCATTAAAAGTATAGATTGCTCTAGGAAGTATAGACATTTTAACAATGTTTATTCTTCCAATCCAAGAGCATGGAATGTTCTTCCATCTTTTGTGTCTTCTTCAATTTCTTTCATGAGTGTTCTGTAATTCCTTGAGTACAGATCCTTTACCTCTTTGGTTAGGTTTATTCCCATATCTTATGGTTCTTGGTGCTATGGTAAATGGAATTGATTCTCTAATTTCCCTTTCTGTGTTTTCATTGTTAGTGTATAAGAAAGCAACTGATTTCTGTACATTGACTTTGTAACCTGCCATATTACTGAATTGATGTATGAGTTCTAGGAGTTTGGGGGTGGAATCTTTTGGGTTCTCCATATAAAGTATCATGTCATCTGCAAAGAGAGAGAGTTTGACTTCTTCATTGCCAATTTGGTATATCTTTTATTTCTCTTTGTTGTCTTATTGCTGTTGCTAGGACTTCTAATACTATGTTGAACAAGAGTGATGAGAGTGGGCATCCTTGTCATGTTCCTGATCTCAATGGGAAGGCTATGAGCTTTTCCCCATTGAGGATGGTGTTTACTGTGGGTTTTTCATAGATTTTATGAAGTTCAGGAATGTTCCCTCTATCCCTATGCTTTGATACATTTTAATAAGGAACGGATGCTGGATTCTGTCAAATGCATTTTCTGCATCAGTTGAGAGGGCCATGTGGTTCTTCTCTCTTCTCTTATTGATTTGTTCTATCACATTGATTGATTTGTGAATGTTGAACCATCCTTGCAACTCAAGGATGAATACCACCTGGTCATGGTGGGTAATCTTTTTGATGTGCTGTTGGATCCTATTAGCTAGGATCTTGTTGAGAATCTTAGCATCCATATTCATCAAGGAGATTAGCCTGAAATTCTCCCTTTTGGTGTGGTCTTTGCCTGGTTTGGGGATCAGGGTAATGCTGGCTTCATAAAAAGAGTCTGGAAGTTTTCTTTCTGCTTCAATTTTTTGAAACAGCTTCAGGAGAATAGGTGTTATTTCTTCGTTGAAAGCTTAGTAGAATTCCCCAGGGAATCCATCAGGTCATGGGCTCTTGTTTTGGGGAGGTTTTTGATCACTGCTTCAGTCTTGTTACTAGATACTGGTCTATTCAGGTTGTCAATTTATTCCTGGTTCAACTTTGGAAGTTTATAGTTTTCCAGGAATGCCTCCATTTCAACTAGGTTGCTTCACTTATTGGCATATAACTGTTGATAATAACTTCTGATGATTGTTTCTATTTCCTTGGCATTAGTTGTGATCTCTCCCTTTTCATTCTTAAGTTTATTAATTTGGGCCTTCTCTCTTTTCTTTTGGATTAGTGTGGCCAATGGTTTATTGATCTTATTGATTCTTTCAAAAAACCAGCTTCTAGTTTCATTGATGTGTTTATTGTATCTCTAGTTTCTATCTCACTAATCTCTGCTCTAATCTTGATTATTGCCCTTCTTGTGTGTGGAGTTGGCTTAATTTGTTGTTCATTCTCTAGTTCTTTAGGGTGTAAAGACAGCTGGTGTATTCTGGATTTTTCAATTTTTTTGAGGCTTGGATATCTATGTATTTCCCCCTTAGGACTACCTTAGGATAGCTTTTGGGCTGAAGTGTCTGCATTCTCATTGGTTTCCATGAATTTTTAAAGTTCTTCTTTGATTTCCTGGTTGGTCCAAGCATTCTTAAGCAAGGTGTTCTTTAGCTTCCAGGTGTTTGAGTCCCTTCCAAATTTTTCCTTGTGATTGCACTCCAGTTTCAAAGCATTGTGATCTGGGAATATGCAGGGAATAATTTCAGTCTTTTGGTATCGGCTGAGCCCTGATTTGTGACCCAGTATGTGGTCTATTCTGGTGAAGGTTCATGTGCATTGGAGAATAATGAGTATTCTGTTGTTTTAGGGTGGAATGTTCTGTATATATCTATGAGGTCCATCTGGTCCAATGTGTGATTCAATGCTCATGTTTCTTTATTGATTTTCTGCTTGCATGATCTGTCTATTACTGAGAGTGGCATGTTAAGATCTCCTACTATTAATGTATTCATATCAATATGACTCTTTATCTTGATTAACAGTTTTCTTATGTAATTGACTGCTCCCATATTGGGGGCATAAATATTTATAATTGTTAGATCTTCTTGTTGGATGTCCCTTTAAGAATTATGCAGCATCCTTCTGTATCTCTGACTACAGTCTTTAGTTTAAAATCTAATTTTTCTGATATGAAAATCACTACGCCAGCCTTCTTTTGAGGCCCATTGGCATGAAATATGCTTTCCATCCCTTCACTTTCAGTCTGGGTGTATCCTTAGGTTCAAAATGGGTCTCTTGTAGACAACATATGGATGGGTCCTGTCGTTTATCCAATCTGCAGCCCTGTGTCATTTTATGGGTGCATTTAGGCCATTAACATTGAGAATGATTATTGAGAGATACGTTTTTATTGACATCGTGTTACCTTTGAAGTCTTTCTTTCTGTAGATTGTCTCCAGATATTTCTGCTCAATGATATTGGGATTTTTCCTCTTTTATGGAACCCCCCTTAATATTTCCTGCAATGTTGGCTTGGTGGTTGCATACTCTTAAACTTTGCTGGTCTTGGAAACTCTTTATCTCTCCATCCATTTTGAATGTCAGTTGGATAAAGTTGTTGGATAAAGTATTCTTGGCTGCATGTTCTTCTCATTTAGTGCCCTGAATACATCTTGCAAGCCCTTTCTGGCTTGCCAGGTTTCTGTGGACAGGTCTGATGTTACTCTGATGGGCTTTTCTTTGTACGTAAGGAACTTCTTTGTCCTAGCTGCTTTCAATAGCTCCTGTCTATAATCATGACTCATCATTCTCACTATAAGGTGTCTTGAGGTCTTTCTAGATTCTATAATCTTGGGGAGAGTCCATTCTGCCTCTAGTACATGAACACTGGTTCCATTTGCCAGATTGGGAAAATTTTCATGGAGAATTTGTTCAACTATATCTTCTAGTCTTCTTTGTTTCTCCTCTCCCTCAGGGATTCCAATAATTCTGACATTGGAATGTTTCATGGCATCATTTATTTCCCTAATTCTGTTTTTGTGGTTTCTAAGCTGTTTGTTCCAGGCTTCCTTCTGATCCTTTCTCTCTATCTGTTTGTCCTCCAGATAACTAATTCTATCTTCTGCCTCAATTACCCTAGGTTTTAGAGAATTGAGATTGGATTAGAACTCATTGAGAACATTGTAAACATCATCCCTGGTGGCTTTTACTTCTGCCCTAATCAATTCCATTATGTCATCCATAGCTTTCTCCAACATAGCTATTGGAGGATAGCTCCAATAGCTTTCCTCCAATAGTTATGATATAGGATAATTGTTAGCCTGAATTCCTTTTCTGACATATTGTTTATGTCCATAGCCACTAGCTCTGTTGCAGAAGGCCAAGACTCTGAATTTTTCTTCTGTTGGGAATTTCTCCTCCTAGTCATTTTGGTGAGAGATGGCTGAATGGATGTAGCTGACTGTATCTACTGTGGTGCAGGCAAGGTGCACCCTGGAACACTTCTGAGCAATCAAGAGTCCGCTCCCAAATGAAGAAAAAGGAAAGAAAAAAAGAGAAAATAGAGAGAGAGAGAGAGACAGGAAAAAAAAGAAAGAAAAAAAAAAAAGAGAGAAGGCACAGCCCAAATGGGCCCCAAGGTAAGATTTATGAAGTATACAAACAAAAACAGACAAACAAAATGACTGATAAAAGTAGATGACAAGAGATAAAAATAAATATATAAAAACAAAACAAAACAAAACAAAAAAGAACCTCATCAAAACCAAGTTTAAGATTTATAAGTATATACTAAGCATAAGATTTATATACTACCAGGACAAAAACAAATACACAGAAACACTGGAGGGAGAAAAAGATGCGAGAGTGGTTATAAATTCTCACTGTGGGTGAGGAAGGTTATTTTGATTCTTCCTGGATGTATCTTGATATCTTTGTTAAAGGACTCAACTTTCCTAAGATAAAGGGGGATTAAAAACTGGTTTACCTATAGGGGTAGCATTGATTGGGGAAAGGGGATTACCTTGAAGTTTAACTCTATATGAACATTAAAATAAAAAAATAAAAAAATAATGAAATAATATAAAATAAATTAAAAAATAGAAAAGCAAAAGAAAAACACAGGTATATGTATCAAAAAGTTCAGGTTAAAAGGTTATTATGGAATTTGATGTACTGGACATCTGACTGTGATGGTAAACGCGTTAAAAAATTATCTATTAAAAAAGTGAACCAGAATAGTGGGAACGAGTTAAAAATGAAAGTTGTATCCATGAAGTAGTGGTGGTTGTTCTCTTGTCTTTTTTGTTGTTGTTGTTGTTGTTGTTGTTGTTGGTTTTCTGGGGGAGGGGACTGCTGTGAGGTTTTTCAGGCACTGTTTCCTGAGTTAAGTCCTCCTGTACCCATCAAGGGGGTGGGCTCTGAGAAAACCAGTTTTTCAGGCTTTTCTCTGGAGGTTTTTTGTTTGTTTGTTCATTTGTTTTCTCTCCCCTTGGCAGCTTTTGATGGTTTTTGGAGGTTTAGAGGAAAGCAAACTGCCCCCAGACCTCCCTCTCAGAGAGAAGCCTCAGTGTTCCCTTCTGGTGCTCCAGAGCACATAAATCCCCCCTCAAATGCTGGCAGAGCAGGTTCCCCATCTCAGTCTCTGGGGACACAGGAATTCCTGCTTGTACCCAAAACCACAATAGCCATGGCTGTCTGGGCAGCTCCAGACCACCAGAGCGGTTCCAAGCAGAGATAGCACACTGAGATTTTCCCACTGGCCTGGGCTGGGAGTGCTCAGAGTCTCCGGGTCTGAGAGAGAGGGCCAGAGGGTGCCTGCAGGCACCTCTCTCAGGGAGGGGTGAGGGGCGTGACTCAGACTCTGGTAGTGTAGTGTGTGCGTGGAGAGTGCAAAACAGTGGCGAGGCTCCCTGCCCCTCATGGGAGCCACTACCCAGATGCTCTCAGGTGTGCTCAGAGATCAAGACCTGGTTTCTTCGCTGCACTCTCTCTGACTCAGCACTGGGGGTGGCTGTCTTGGGTCGAGGGACTGTCCCTAGCTGCCCGATTCCCACAATTCCCCCTCCCCCCCATGATCCTTTCCTCTTTTTGAGTGCTTTCAACCAGACTCCAAGTTAATGCTGGTCCCCAATCACAGGGCACTCTCGTATTGAGCTTTACTTTCCAATGTGTCCCTTCTGGTGGCTCCCTCCCCCTTTTGTTTATCTTCTGGTATCAGTCTGATGTTCCCAGTCAGCTTTACCTGCCCTTTGGCATCTTCTGCCCCCATAGAGATGCAGAAGTGTATAATTCTAATCTCAAGCTGATTTCATGGGTGATCTTTGGTAGGTAATCAGCTCACTTTAGTGGACAGGTTGAAACAGCGCCTCCTCCTACTTCCCCGCCATCTCCCAATTAATCCCCTTTTTCTAATCCTACAGCCCAACTGCCCTCCTGGAAATCACCAATATGCTCTCTGTATTTTAGATTCTGAATTTGTTAGTTTGTTCATTTATTTTTAGATTCCACGTATAAGTGAAATTATATGTTATTTGTCTTTCCCTGAATATACTTTGGCTATTGTAAATAATGTTGCACCCCCCCCAAATAGGGGCGAATATCTCATATTCACTTTTCTGTTTTTACTGAATGAATACCCAATTGTGCAATTGCTCAATGATAGGGTTGCTCCGTTTTAAATTTTTTTGAGGAAACTGACTGCACCAATTTGCATTTTCACCAACAATCCAAAAGATTCTTTTTTCTTCACTTCCTCACCAACACCTGTTCTTCCTTGTGTTGTTGATTTTAGCCATTCTGACAGATGTAAGGTAATATCCCATTCTGGATTTGATTTGCATTTTCCTGATGATTAGTGAAGTTGGGCATCTTTTCATGGCGATGCATGAAAAAAGTTAGCCAACTCTGTCTTCTTTGGGAAATGTCTACTCAAGTCTTCTGCCCAGTTTTAAATTGGACTGTTCTGATTTTTGTTATTTAGGTCTGGATAATTTCAATAAATTCTGGATATTCTCTGGTTATATAATTTGTGAATGTTTTCTCTAATTTAGTAGGTTATCTTTCGTACTGTTGATGATGTCCTTCTCTGTGCAAAAGCTTTTTATTTTGATGTAGTCGCAAAAGTTGAATTTTCCTTTTGTTTCCTTTGCTGCAGGATACATGTGTTGGTAAGTGTTGTGTCCAAGAGATTACTGACTATATTTTCTAGAATTTTTGTGGTTTCATGTCTCATGGTTAGGTCTTTTGAATTTATTTTTGTGTGTGGGGTAAGTGGTTCAGTTTCATCCTTTTACATGTTGCTGTCCAGTTTTCCCAACACCATTTATTACAGAGATTTTATTTTTGCCATTACCTTTGTTGAAGATTAATTGACCATTTAATTGTGGGTTTACCACTGTGTTCCCTATTGTCTATTGGTCTATGTGTCCATTTTTGTTTTGGTACCATACCTTTTGATTACTATAGCTTTGAAGTCTATCACAATCTGGAATTTTGATTCCTCCTGTTTTGTTCTCTCTCAAGATTTGAGATTTGAAATCTCTTTTGTGGTTCCATATAAATTTTAGTGCTAGTGTATTAAATGTATTAGTTTTAGTATTATTGTTCTAGTAAATTTGTTCAAATTTAGTATTATTAGGGTTGTTTTCAGAGGAAGGCTCTTTTACCTGTTTTATTAAATTTACTTCATTTTGTTTTCCTTGGTACAATTGTAAATGAATTGTTTTGTTAGTTTCTCTTTCTCCTACTTCATTATTAGTATATAGAAATGCAACAGATTTCTGTGTATTAGTTTTATATTCTGCAACTTTACTGAATTTATTTATCAGTTCTCTAGTTTTTTGGTGGAATATTTATGGCTTCCTATATATAGGTTACTGTTTTGTCACCATTGAACATGATGGTGGCTGGGGGTTTGTCATATTGTGCCTTAAGTATGTTGAGGTATGTTCTCTCTAAACTTACTTTGTTGAGGGTTTTTATCATTTGTAAATGTTGTACTGTGTCAAATCCTTTTTCTGTATCTGTTGACATGATAATATGGTTTTCTTTTTGTTCACTCTCTTGATGTGGTGTATTACAGTGATTGACCTGCAAATACCAAACCACATTTGCATCCCTGGAATAAATTCCACTTGATTAAAAGGAATGTTTTTAAAAATGTACTCTTTAATTGCGTTTAGTAATATTTTGAGGGGGATTTTCACATCTATGTTCATCAGGGATATCGGCCTATAGTTCTCTTATTTAGTAGTCTTTACCTGCTTTTGGTACCAGTGTAATGGCCTGAATGAATGAATCTGGAAGCTTTCCTTCACTTTCTATATTTTGGAATAGTTTGAGAAGAATATGTACTAATGTTTCCTTATGTATTTGATAGAATTAGTCTGTGAAGCTGCTGGTCCTGTCCTTTTGTTTGTTTGGTGCTTTCTGATTACTGGTTCAATTTCTTTGCTGGTTATTGATGTGCTTAAGATTCTATTTCTTCCTGTTTCAATTTGGGTAGTTTCTGTGTTCTAGGAATTTATCCATTCTTCTAGGTTGTAAAATTTGTTTGGCATATAAACTTTCATAATATTATTTTATAATTGTTGTTTTTCTGTGGTGTTGGTGGCTATTTCTCTTCTCTCATTTGTGATTTAAAAAAAAATTCAGTCATTTTTCTTTTTGTTAAGTCTGGTTCCACTGACCTATTCTATTATTAGTTTCTGTGTCATTTTTTTCTGATCTTATCTTTATTATTTCATTTCTTTTGCTGTCTTTAGACTTTATTTGTAGCTCTTTGTCTAGCTCCTTGAGGTGTAAGGTTAGGTTGTGTATTTGAGACTTTTCTTGCTTCGTGAGGGAGGCTGCATTGTTAGGTACTCCCTTTTTAGGACCACCCTTGCTGCATCCCAAATGTTTTGGACTATCATGTTTATATTTTCATTTATTTCCTTGTACCTTTCAATTTCTCTTTGATTTCTTAGTTGTCTCATTCATTTTTTTGTAGAAGTGTTGCTTAACCTCTATACATTTGTGGTCTTCCCAGATTTTTCTAGTTGTTGGCTTCAAGTTTCATAGCTTTGTAGTCAGAAAAACACATGGTATGGCTTCAATTTTTTAATATTTTTTGAGACCTGATTTGTGACCAGTATGTGATCTATTCTGGGGAATGTTCTATGCAGAAAAAAATGTGTATTCTGCTGTTTTAGAAAGAAATGTTCTGACTTTATGTGTTAAGTCCATGTGGCCCAATGTATCATTCAAAGGCACTGTTTTCTTATTGATTTTCTGCTAAAATGATCTTCCCTTGATGTAAGTGAGGTGTTCAAGTCCTCTATTATTATTGTATTATTATTAATGTGTTCATTTATGTTTCTTATTAATCTTTTGATATATTTGGCTGCTTCCACATTGGATGCATATACATTTACAGTTGTTTTATCTTGTTGTTGGATTGTCTCCTTTATATATAATACCTTTTTTGTGTGTCTTGTAGTCTTCATTCTAAATTCTAGTATATATGATAGAAATATTGCTAATCTGGCTTTCATTTGATACATGTTTTTTCATCCATTTACTTTCAATCTGTGATGCCCTTAGATATTTAAAATTAGTGTGTTTTAGGCAGTATATAGTTGGGTGTTCTTTTTGTAATGAATTCTTACATGCTGTGTCCTTTTTTTTTTTTTTTTTTTTTTTTAAGTAGGCTCCAGACTTGGTGTGGAGCCCAATTAGGGACTTGAACTCAATGACCCTAAGATCAAGACCTGAGCTGAAATCAAAGGTCAGAATTTTAACTGATTGAGCTACCCAGGCACTCCACCCTATATCTCTTGATTAGAGCGTTTAGTCAGTTGTATTTAAACTAATTTTTGTTAGATATATATTTGCTCCTATTGAGGCTTTCTTCTAGTGATTTTCTCTCACTCTTTCTTGTCTTTGTTACTTCTGGTCTTTCCCACTCAAACAGTCCCCTTTAATGTTTCTTGCAGGGCTGGCTTAGTGATTATAAACTCTTTTAACTGTTGTTTCTCCAAGAAACTGTTTATCTCTCATTCTATTCTCAATTATAGCCTTGCTGGATGGAGCATTTTGGGGGTGCAGATTTTTCACACTCAAAATTGGAATATCTCCTGCTATTCTCTTTTGGATTGCCAAATTTCTGTGGGCCAATTTGCATTTAGACTTACAGGTTTTCTCTTGTAAGTTAAAGACTCCTTTATCTTGCTGATTTCAAGTTTCTTTCTTTGTGCTATATTTTGCAAATTTAACTATTCTGTGTCTTGGTGTGGCCTGCTTTTGTTGATTTTGATTGGAGTTCTGTATCTCCTGGATCTCGTCTGTTTACTTCCCCGCTTTAGGGAAATTTTCAGGTATTAGTTGAAATGAGTTTTGTACCCCCCCTTGTCTCTTTCCTTCTAGGACTCCTACAAAAGAATGTTAATTACATTTGATGTAGTCACTGAGTTCCCTAAGTTTATTATCTTGTTCCATAATTCTTTCTCTCTTTTGTTCAACTTCAGTATTGTTCATTATTGTCCATTATTTGTCTTCTAGATCACTAATTCATTAATCGGTTCTTCCAGCCTCTGTGCTTTACATCCAGTATGTTTTCAATCTCATTTATTGCACTCTTTATCTCTGATTGATTCTTTTTTTCCTCTGATTTCAATGATGTTTTTTATTCTTTTATTAAACCTAGTGATTATTGTGATTATTGATATAATGTGTCTGTGGGTTTGTCATGTAGTGCTTTAATTATGTTACTTTAAATTCTTCATCAGGCATGTTACTTATATGTTTCACTTAGATCTCTGGTTATGCCTTATTTTGTAATAAATTTCTGCATTATGACATTTTGTCTAAGGCCCTCCATTTTTCTCTGTGTTAGAAAAGCCTGTTTTGGTTGCTGCTCCTTGAAAGTAATGTCCTATGAAGAAGAGGTCATGTAGTACCCAGGGCCTAGTGCTTTAGAAAAAGTCTCTGCTGTGTGAAGCATGCAGTCTGTTGTTGTGTCTTGGTTGCTCTAACCTTCAGGCCAGTTGTCTGCAAAGTCTCTCCATGCCTGCAATGGACAGTTTTTGGTCCTTGGCCACAGGATGGCCAGTTTTAAGTAGGTGTGCTCTGGCCTGCTCTTGAAATGAGACTAGACATCTTCTCCACCAGAAATGAAGCACTGCAGAATCTCTGGGCAGGATATGGTGTGGCCAAGGTTTTGTGCTGGTCTGGTGCAAGGGCCCCCATGCTCACTCAATTGAGGCTAGCTTGACTGAGAGAGGCAGTCCTATCAAAGTGCAGTGTGGTGGCACTTGGTATAAGAAAGTTAGGCAGACATTTTAGGTGCTATGTTGTTTCCCCATAGGAGGCTCTCTGTTTATGCTGAGGAATGAGCATGAGAAATGGTGCCCGCCAGGGACCAAGAGGTCCCTGGAGAGGTACCTCTGTGAATGGTGCTTCCCAGGGCCATGCTCTGAGATGAGCAAATATTCTCCCCACTCTGTGTGCCAGGTGCTCTTCAGATTGCTGTTTCCCCACTGTCCACTCCAGGTTGTTTGCTTGACTTATTTCCAGGAGCAGTGCAGTGTCCTCTAGGCTCTATCCAGCCAATCCTGTGGACTCTTAAAATTCTAGACTTTAGGGATGTGCTGTGTGCAGGGATTGTGTTGGTACTCTAGGGGAGGGGTTAACTATCCTGGGACTAAGGAAGGTTTAACCAAGAGTGGCAGTATGCAAGAGCTCAGGAGTTTGGGACTTTGTATAAACAAGGTAGACAGCCAGTGTCAACCTAAGCTGCTTTCTACAAGTAGCTCTGTGTTTATCCTGATGGGCAGAGGAGAGATATGGCACCCATCATCTTCTTTGTCCCTAGACAGCAGTCTCCATGACCACTGCCTTTTGGGGGTAGGTTCCAAAAAGAGTGAATAATCTCTGGTGTATGTGCCACAGGTATTTTTTGGTCCCTGTTTCTGCACTGCCTGCACGAGAATTATTTGTCTGTGTTCTTTCCAGAACAGTGCACATGTCTCTATTAAAGCCCAGTCTACTGACCTTTAAATCTCCAGGCTTTAAGTCTCACTGGTTGCAAGGACTGAAGATATTCAGCCCCCCTTGTTTTACAAGCAAATGGCTTTGGGGAAATATTTTCTTTCTGCATTCCTTTGCATGCTCTTCTTTTTCTTATCTCTGTGCCAACATTGTGATTTTTTTTTTAATTGTGAAATTTCTATTTATGTGCCAAAATTGTGAAAACTTGACTTAAGTCCTGGGGGGGGGGGATTAGAATCACTTGAAGCTCTAATTTCTTTTTTTTTTCCCTCTCAAAGCACAGATGCCTGGACATGCCTTGACCCCATCATTTAGTCGTGAATCTTAGGGTGGTGACAGTGAAGGCTGGTTGTGAATTTCTGATAAAAATTGATGAGGGGGAGGAGTCAAAATGGTGGAGAAGTAGCAGGCTGAGATGACATTAGACAGCAGGAGATCAGCTGGATAGCCTATCAAACCATTCCGAACACCTATGAATCCAATAGGAGATCAAAGAGAAGAAAAACAACAATTCTAGAAACAGAAAATCGACCACTTTCTAAAAGGTAGGACCAGCAGAGAAGTGAATCCAACGCGACGGGAAGATAGACCCCAGGGGGAGGGGCCGGCTCCCGGCAAGCAGCAGAGCACAAAATCAGGACTTTTAAAAGTCTGCTCCATAGAGGGACATCGCTCCAGAGGCTAAACTGCAGTGAAGACCTCACGGGGTGAAGACCTCACGGGGACAACATGGACTCAGGTCCCGTGGGGTCACAGAAGGATCGGGGGTGTCTGAGTGTCGCAGAGCTCACAGGTATTAGAGCAGGGAAGCCAGCTGCGGAGACAGAGCCGAGGTTTCCTAGTGGTCTGTGACATGGACTGGTGCTCTGTGGCATGGGCTGGTGCTCTGTGCAAGGGGTCCCCACAAGATCCGGGGAGACTCCGACCCGGGAGAGCTCAGGGATCTACCGGGTTCAGAGGCCCCAGGAACAGAGACGCTTGGTCACAGGCTGGGTGAGCTCGGAGCGCTCCCAGAAGCCAGTGCGATGGGACTGCTTACCCACGATTTTCTCTGAGCACAGTCTCCGGGCGCAAACGGGGGCTGGGGAGACCGAAGGGATTATACGCTTTTCTATGAAGGCGCACTGAGGACTGGGGCCCCTAGCTCTCGGCTCCTCTGAACTGGAGATTGGGAGGCCGCCATTGTCATTCCCGTCCTCCTGAACTCTACAGAAAGCATTCATGGAATAAAAGCTCCCGAAAGCGAACCTGAGAGGATTACGAGAATCACTAAAACAGGCCCCTCCACCAGAAGATCAAAGAAATCCAGCCAAGACCAAGTTCACTTAACAAGGAGAACAGCGGATTCTTATCTGGACAAAATGACAAGGCGGAAAAACTCACCACAAAAAAAAGGAGCAGGAGACAGGACCGAAGGCTAGGGACCTAATCAGTACAGACTTTGGTAATTTGTCAGATCTGGAATTCAGGATGAATCAGGAATTCATATTTGTGAATCTCCCCCTCACTTTATTATTATTAATAATAAAGTGGGTTAGACATTACTCAAATTATCTTATTATGTCCTGTAAAGTTGTTGAGATTTGCTTTGTGATTTACCATATGTGGTCAAGCCTGGGAAATGATTGGTGTACACTTTAAAAAATGCATATTCTTTAAAAAATTTTTAAATTTATTTATTTGAGAAAGAGAGTGAAAGAGACCACTGAGGTACATGAAGAAGCAGATTCCCCACTGAGCAGGGAGCCCAATGTGGGACACTATCCCAGGACCTCAAGATCAGGACCTGAGCCAAAGGTAGACACTCAACCAGGTTAGCCACCCAGGTGGCCCAGAAGAATGTATATTCTGCTATTGCTAGAATGTGTATTTTACTGATGTCAGTTCTCTGGTTAGGTCATATGCCTGGATCCTCAAGTCTTATATTGCGTTCTGCATCTTCTAAATATTATACTCATGTTTTATTGTTATATATTTGATCTATAACATGCAAATTTAAGGTATACAGCATGTTAATTTGATACATTTATATATTATGATTGCTATTGTGACAGTGGTTATCTCCTCTATCACACTACATAATAATCACTCCTTTTTACTGGCTGGAATAAATTCTGCTCTAGGAAGTTTGATGTTCATGATATAATATTATGTCTATATTCACTATATTGTGCATTAGATCTCTAGGACTGTATTTTGTATTTTTGTCCATATTGCATTTTGTATTCTTAAACATCTGTTCTTCCACTCCAATCCCCCGGTAATATCCCAATATTAGACTCTGTTTTTATGAGTTTGGATTTTGTAGATTTCATATATCAGTGACAATATATAGTACTTGTCTTTCTTTCTGATTTATCTCACTCAATATGATGTGCTCAAGGCTCATCCATGTTATTGCAAAGGGCAGGATGTCTTTTCTCATGACTAAATAATATTCCATTGTATATACTTTTTTCCACATCTTCACCAATACTTACACTTTGCCTTCTTGATTATAACCATTCTTGTGGTGTGAAAAAATATTTTACGTGGTTTGATTTGCATTTTTCTGATGCTTAATAATAAGCACCCTTTCATGTGTCTGTTTTGCCTTTTGGTGTCTTTATTGGGGGATGGGAAGAGAAACCATTTTTTATGCCAATTTTTAAATTATTTATTTATTTTTTTTAAAATTTCTTTTCAGTGTTCCAAAATTCTTGGTTATGCACCACACCCAGAGCTCCATGCAATATGTGCCCTCCACAATACCCACCACCAGGCTAACCCAATATCCCACCCCCTTCCCTCCAAAATCCTCAGTTATTTCCTCAGAGTTCACAGTCTCTCATGGTTCCTCTCCCACTCCAATTTCCCCCAACTCCCTTCTCCTCTCCATCTCCCCATGTCCCCCATGATATCCCTTATGTTCCACAAATAAGCAAAACCATATGATAATTGACAGTCTCACCATGACTTATTTCACTCAGCATAATCTCTTCCAGACCCGTCCATGTTGATACAAACGTTGAGTATTCATCCTTTCTGATGGAGGCATAGTACTCCATACTATATATGGACCACATCTTCTTTATCCATTTGTCTCTTGAAGGACATCTTGGCTCTTTCCAAGTTTGGTGACTGTGGCTATTGCTGTTATGAACATTGGGGTACAGATGGCCCTTCTTTTCACTACATCTCTATCTTTGGGGTAAATAGTCGTGCAATTTCAGGGTCATAGGGAAACTCTATTTTTAATTTCTTAAAGAATGTCCACACTGTTTTCCAAAGTAGCTGCACGAACGTGCATTCCCACCAACAGTGTAAGAGGGTTCTCCACTGTAAGAGGGTTCTCCCTTTCTCCACATCCTCTCCAACACAGGTTATTTACTGTTTTGCTAATTTTGGCCATTCTAACTGTCGTAAGGTGGTATCTCAATGTGGTTTTGATTTGAATCTCCCTGATGGCTAGTGATGATGAACATTTTTTTCATGTGTTGTTAGCCATTTGTATGTCTTCTTTGGAGAAGTGTCTGTTCATGTCTTCTGCACATTTTTTGACATGATTATCTGTTTTTTGTGTGTTGAGTTTGAGGAGTTCTTTATAGATCCTGGATATCAGCCCTATATCTGTATTGTCATTTACGAATATCTTCTCCCATTCTGTGGGTTACCTCTTTGTTTTGTTGACTGTTTCCTTTGCTGTGCAGAAGATTTTGATCTTGATGAAGTCCCAAAAGTTCATTTTCACTTTTGTTTCCTTTGCCTTTGGAGACCTATCTTGAAAGAAGTTGCTGTAGCCAGTGTTGAAGAGGTTACTGCCTACATCCTCCTTCAGGATTCTCAAGGATTCCGGCCTCACATTGAGGTCTTTGTTATTATTATTATTATTAGAGTTCATGAATTCTTACTTTACTTTTAGTTTTTACTTTTTAAATAAATTTTTTATTTTTTTAAATTCTTTTCAGTGTACTTGAATTCATTGTTTATGCACCACACCCAGTGCTCCATGCAATATGTGCCCTCCATAATACCCACCACCAGGTTGGCCCAACTGCCCACCCCCTGACCCTTTAAAACACTCAGATTATTTTTCAGAGTCCATAGTCTCTCATGGTTCATCTCCCCCTCCTCAACTCAATTTCCCTCAACTCCCTTCTCCTCTCCATCTCCCATGTTCTCCGTGTTATTTCTTATCCTCCACAAATAAGTAAAACCATATAATAATTGACTCTCTCTGCTTGACTTATTTCATTCAGCATAATCTCTTCCAGACCCATCCATGTTGATACAAAAGTTGGGTATTCATCCTTTCTTATGGAGGCATAATACTCCATAGTGTATCTTGACCACTTCTTCCTTATCCATTCATTCGTTGAAGGGCATCTTGGTTCTTTCCACAGTTTGGTGACTGTGGCCATTGATCCTATGAACATTGGGGTGCAGATGGCCCTTCTTTTCACTACATCTGTATCTTTGGGGTAAATACCCTGTCATGCAATTTCAGGGTCATAGGGAAGCTCTATTTTTAATTTCTTAAAGAATCTCCCCACTGTTCTCCAAATTGGCTGCACCAACTTGCATTCCTACCAACAGTGTAAGAGGGTTCCTCTTTCTCCACATGCTCTCCAATACACGTTGTTTCCTGTCTTGCTAGTTTCAGCCATTCTAACTGGTGTAAGGTGATATCTCAATGTGGTTTTGATTTGAATCTCCCTGATGGCTAGTGATGATGAACGTTTTTTCATGTGTCTTATAGCCATTTGTATGTCTTCATTGGAGACATGTCTGTTCATGTTTCTGCCCATATGTTGACATGATTATCTGTTTTGTGTGTGCTGAGTTTGAGGAGTTCCTTATAGCTCCTGGATATCAGCTCTTTGTCTGTATTGTCATTTATGAATATCTTCTCCCATTCTGTGGGTTACCTCTTTGTTTTGTTGACTGTTTCCTTTGCTGTGCAGAAGATTTTGATCTTGATGAAGTCCCAAAAGTTCATTTTCGCTTTTGTTTCCTTTGCCTTTGGAGACATGTCTTGAAAGAAGTTGCTGTGGCTGATGTCGAAGAAGTGAATGCCTACGTCCTCCTCTAGGATTCTCATGTATTCCAGCCTCACATTGAAGTTTTTTATCCATTTCCAGTTTATCTTTGTGTATGGTGTAAGAGAATGGTTGAGGTTCATTCTTCTATATATAGCTGTCCAATTTTTCCAGCACTATTTCTTGAGGAGACTTTTTTCCACTGGATATTTTTTTCCTGCTTTGTTGAAAATGAGTTGACCATAGAGTTGAGGGTACAAATCTCGCCTCTCTACTCTGTTCCACCAGTCAATGCACTAGTCAATGTGTCTGTTTTTATGCCAGTAGCATGCTATCTTGGTGATCACAGCTTTGCAGTAAAGCTTGAAATCAGGCAACATGATGGCCCCAGTTCGTTTTCCTTTTTCAATATTTTCTTAGCAATTCAGGGTCTCTACAGGTTCCATACAAATTTTAGAAATGTTTGCTCCAGCTTTTGGAAAAATGCCAGTGGAAGTTTGATTGGGATGGCATAGAAAGTATAGATTGCTCTAGGCAGTATAGACATTTAACAATGTTTATTCTTCCGATCCATGAGCATGGAATGGCCTTTCATCTTTTTTGTGTCTTCTTTGATTTCTTTCATGAGTGTTCTGTAGTTCCTCGAGTACAGATCCTTTACCTGTTTGGTTAGGATAATCTTATAACTTAATCTTATCTTACCTAACCTTAGGTATCTTATGGTTCTTTGTGCTATAGTAAATGGAATTGATTCTCTAGTTTCCCTTTCTGTATTTTCATTGTTAGTGTATGGGAAAGCAACTGATTTCTGTACCTTGACTTTGTATCTTCCCACATTACTGAATTGTTGCATGAGTTCTAGTAGTTTGTGGGTGAAGTATTTTGGGTTTTTCATATAACGTACTATGCCATCTGTGAAGAGAGAGAGTTTGACGTCTTCATTGCCAATTTGAATACCTTTTATTTCTCTTTGTTGTCTGTTTGAGGTTGCTAGGACTTCTAACATTATATTGAATAAGAGTGGTGAGAGTGGGTATCCATGTTGTGCTCCTAATCTCAAAGGGAATCATGTCATCTTTTCCCACTGAAGATGATATTTGCTGTGGGTTTTTCACAGATAGATTTGACAAAGTTGAGGAATGTTCCCTCTATCCCTATACTTTGAAGCATTTTAATCATGAATGGATGCTGTAAATTGTCAAATGCTTTTCTGCATCAATTGAGAGGGCAATGTGGTTCTTCTCTCCTCTCTTGTTGATTTGCTCTATCACATTAATTGATTTGTGAATTTTGAACTACCCTTGCAACCCAGGGATAAATCCCACCTGGTCATGGTGGATAATCTTTTTAACGTACTGTTGGATCCTATTAGCTAGGATCTTGTTGAGAATCTCAGCATCCACATTCATCAGGGATATTGGTGTGAATTTATCCTTTTTGGTGGGGTCTTTGCCTGGTTTGGGGATCAGGGTAATGCTGGCTTCATAAAAAAGAGTCTGTAAGTTTCCCTTCTCTTCAATTTTTTGAAACAGCTTCAGGAGAATAGATGTTATGTCTTCTTTGAAAATTTTGTAGAGTTCCCCAGGGAATCCATCAGGTCCCGGCTCTTGCTTTTTGGGAGGTTTCAATCACTGTTTCAATCTTGTTACTAGATATTGGTCGATTCATTTTCTTCCTGGCTCAATTTTGGAAGTTTGTATGTTGCCAGAAATGCATCCATTTCATCTAGATTACTTAACTTATTGGCATTTAACTGTTGATAATTATTTCTGATGATTGTTTCTATTTCCTTGGAGTTATCAGGATCACTCCCTTTTCATTCATAATTTTATTAATTTGGGCCTTCTCTTGTTTCTTTTGGATTAGTTTGGCCAGTGGTTTATTGATCTTATTTGAGCTTATCGATCTTATAAAACCAGCTTCCAGTTTCATCGATGCTTCTATTGTGTGTCTGGTTTCTGTCTCATCGATCTCTGCTCTAATCTTGATATTTTCCCTCCTTGTGTGTGCGGTTGGCTTAATTTGTTGTTGATTATTCAGTTTTTTAAGGTGTAAAGACAGCTGCTTTATTCTGGATTTTTCAGGGTTTTTTTTGAGGGAGTCTTGGATGTCTATGCATTTCCCCCTTAGGACTGCCTTTGCTTTGGTTTTGGACCAAACTGTCTTCACTCTCTTTGGTTTCCATGAATTGTTTAAGTTCCTCTTTGACTTACTCATTGATCCAGCATTCTTCAGCAAGGTGGTCTTTAGCTTCCAGGTGTTTGAATTCTTCTGAACTTTTTCTTCTGGTTGAGTTCCAGTTTCAAAGCATTGTGATCTGAGAATATGCAGGGAATAATCTCAATCTTTTGGTATCGTTTGAGTTCTGATTTGTGACCCAGTATGTGCTCTATTTCAGAGAAAGCTCCATGTGTACTTGAGAAGAATGTGTATTCTGTTGTTTTAGGGTGGAATATTCTGTATGTATCTGTGAGGTCCATCTGGTCCAATGTGTCATTCAATGCTCTTGTTTCTTTATTGATTTTCTGCTTGGATGATGTGTCTATTACTGAGAGTGGTTGTGTTAAGATCCCCTACTATTAATGTCTTCATATCAATATGGCTCTTTATCTTGATTAGTAGTTGTCATATGTAGTTGGCTGCTCCACGTTGGGGGAATAAGTATTTACAATTGTTAGATTTCCTTGGTGGATAGACCTTTAAGAGTGATGTAATGGGGGCATCGGGGTTGTTCAGTGGGTTAAGCCTCTGCCTTTGACTGAGGTTGTGATCATGAGGTCCTGGGATTGAGCCCAACATCAGGCTTTCTGCTCAGCAGGGAGCCTGCTTTCCCATCTCTCTGCCTGCTGTTCTACCTAATTGTGATCTTTTTCTCTCTGTCAAACAAATAAATAAAAGCTTTTTAAAAATTATTTATTTATTTATTTGACAGAGAGAGAGCGAGAGAGCGAGCACACAAGTAGGGTGGAAAGGCAGAGGGAGAAGGAGAAGCAGACTCCCCACCAAGCAAGGAGCTGATGTGGGGTTTGATCCCAGGATCCTGGGATCATGACCTGAGCCAAAGGCAGATGCCCAACCAATTGAGCCCCTTAGGAATCCCTAAAATCCTTTTTTTTTTTTTTAAAAAGAATGATGTAGTGTCCTTCTGTTTCTGTGACTACTGTCTTTAGTTTAAAATCTAATTTATCTGATATGAGACACCCCACCCTTTCTTCTGAGGCCCATTGGCTTGAAGGATGCCTCTCCATCGTTCACTTTCAGTTTGGATGGATCCTTAGGTTCAAAATGCATCTCTTTTAGACAACATATGGATGGGTCCTGTCGTTTTATACAATCTGCAACCATGTGCCATTTTATGGGTGCATTTAGGCTATTCCCCTTGCAAGTGATTTTGGAGAGATGTGTTTTTATTGACATTGTTTTTCCTGTTAAGTCTTTGTTTCTATTGGGTTCTTTCTTCTTTTATAGAACCCCCTTAATACTTCTTGTAGTGCCAGCTTGCTGGTCACATACTCTTTTAAACCTTGCCAGTCTTGGAAGCTTTTTATCTCTCCATCCATTTTGTCACATCTCAGGGGTTGCAGGCTTCCATTTGGCCACATCCCACCTGCAGAGCACGTCCCCAGCCACAGTCTCAGGGGTCCAAGGAGCTCCTGTTTGTATCCAGATGCTACCAAAGCTGCGAGCAGGAATAGCTCAGAGAGCTGTCTTCCATTGGATGCCTTTGTGGTGGCTGTTTGGGCATGTCCAGACAGCCATTTGAAAGGTCCCAACCAGACAGTGCACAGATTTTCCTATTGGCAGGGGCTGGGAGTGTTCAGACACTTGCTGGCCCTAGAAAGCACTGGCTAGTGCCCATAGGGATCTCTCTCAGGGGAGGGTGTGGAGCGCAACTCGGACCCCAGGGGTGCAGCTTGAGTGCAGAGTGCAAAAGGTGTGGTTCTAGACAGCACCAGCTGGCGTCCACCCCAGACTCATGCGTGCTGCCACCCAGTCACTCTCACATGTGCCATCAGCTCAGGGACCATGGCCTGATGCTTCGGTGAACTCTTTCTGGCAGGGCGCCGGGGGTGGCTGTCCTGGGTCTGTGGGCTTAAGCCCATGCCCCTAACCACCCAATTCCACCAATTTCCCCTTAAGATCTTTTGCTCTTTTTGAGTGCTTTTAACCAGACTCAAAGTTAATGCTGGCTCCTAATCACAGGGCACTCTTGTATTGGGGCATTACTTTCCTATGGGCCACTTCTGGTGGCTTCCTCCCCCTTTTGTTTATCCTCCAATATTAGTCCAAGATTCCCACTCCACTTTACCTGTCCACTGGCATCTTCTGCCTCCATAGAGATCCAGAAGTGTATAATACTACATCTCAGGCTAATTTCATGTGTGTTCAGGGTGATCTGGCAGATAATCAGCTCACTTTAGGGGACCAGTTGAAACAGCATCTCCTACTTCCCTGCCATATTTCCCCCCTCCCCTCTTATGCCCATTTTTTAAAGTATTGGTTGAGGTTTGTGTGTGTGTCTGTGTGTGTGTATGTTATTGAGTTGTATGAGTTCTTTATATACTTTGGAAGTAAAATCCTTATCCAATATATATCTTACAAAAGTTTCTCCCATTCAATAGCTTCCCTTTTTATTTCATTAATTCTCTTGCTGTGCAGGAGCTTTTAAGCTTGATTTAGTCCCATTTGTTGATTCTTGCTTCTGTTGTTTATACTTTAGAGGCCATATCCAAAAATTTGTTGCTAATACCAATGTTGAGGAACTTCTCTATGTTTTCCTATAAGATTTTATGGCATCAGGACTTTTTTTTAAGGCTTTGGCTCATTTTGAGTTATTTTTGTGAATGGTGTAAACTAAGGTTCCAATTTTATTCTTCTACAAATCTTTATTGGTTTTTCCAATACCATTTATTGAAGAAACTAACCTTTCTCCACTGGACATTCTTGGCTTCCCTGTCAAATATTAGATGGCAATGTATGTGGTGGTTTAATTCTAGGAACTTGATTTCTATTAGTATAAGTGTCTATTTTTATGCCAGTAGCATACTGCCTTTACTACTGTATCTTTGTTGTATAGTTGGAAATCGGAAAGTTATACCTTTGGCTTTGTTTTTAACACTATGTGGTCTTTAAAAGTTCCACATAAGTTTTAGGATTTTTTTGCTTCATTTTTTATACTTCTGTTAATTCCATTGTGATTTTATTAGAGGTTGTATTGAATTTATAGGTGATTTTGTTTAGTATGGTTATTTTAACAATAAAATTTTTTTGATCCATGAACATGGTGTTCACTTGGTTAACTTTATTTCCAGGTATTGTATTGTTTTTAATGCTATTATGAATGCGATCATTTTCTTTTTCTGATAATTTATTGCTATGCATATAAGATAACTATAACAATTTTGTCTGCAGTAACTTTACTGAAATTATTTATTAGTTTCACTAGTCAGTAGAATGTTGAAGATTTCTAAGTTTCAAAGCATATCATTTGCAAAAACAAAAACAATTTTCTCTCCCTAGTTTGAGTACTTTCTATTTTCTTATACCTAACTGCTGTAACTAGGACCTCTAGTACTATGTAATAAGTTATGAGTAGGAATCTTTATATTGTTCCCAATTTTAAATAAAAACACTTTCATTTTTTCTTCATCTCCTTTGAGTACCTTAGCTGCATATTTGTGCATATAAACTTTGTGTTGGGATGTTTGTCTTACTCAAATCATTAAGTTTTTTTTTTAATCAAAAAAGGATACTGTATTTTGCTAACTGTTTTTTTTTCTACATCTAGTGTGGTAACCATGTGATTGTCATCTTGTCTTCATTTATTAATGTGATGTATTACACGTATTGGTTTGCATATGTTGAACTATTCTTACACCCCAGAGATATATCTCACATGGTCAGGGTGATAATCCTTTTAAAAGTGTCCTTGGGTGGTGCTTGGGTGGCTCAGTCAGTTAGGGGTCTGCCTTCAGCTCATGTCATGATCTCAGGGTCCCAGGATTGAGCCCCAAATTGGACTTTCTGCTCAGTGAGGAATCTGCTTCTCCCTCTCATCCTCCTTCTGTGCTCTCCTTCTATCAAATAAAAAAATTTTTAAAAAATCTAGTATCTTTAAAAATGTATATAAATAAAAGTATTCTTGAATTAAGTCAACCAGTATTTTTTCAAAAGCTTTTGCACTCACATTCATTGTGGATATTGGTCTATAGTAGTCTTTTCTTATATTGTTCTTATCTGTCTTTGCTCTCAGGGTAATGCTGTTCTCACAGAATGACTTTGGAAGTACATCTTTCTCTTATTGATCTGATCTATTGTTTTTCTGATCTACATTTTCTTTTCTTTTCACTCTGATGCTTATTATTTCATTCTTTCTAAGCGCTTTGGACTTAACTTGTTCTAATATTTCTAGTTTCTTGAAGTTTAAAATTAGGATGCTTCCTTGAGACAACTCTAATTCCTTAGTGTATGCATTTATTGAGATAAATGTCTTTTGAACTCAACCAGGTTTTCTTCTTTTCATTGTGACAACAAAGGGTGGGCATGCTGGCCTACTACTTTGGTTCAGCATCCCCCAGTGTTAAGGTCAGGAGGGGACTCTCAGCTCAGATCACCATAAACCTCAATCCACTCTTACCTTGAATAGCCTGAAAAAGTCTGGAACCTGCACCCATGACCAGGAAAAACTCACAGAGTAGTAGTGGTTGAGAAAAGTCTTTAGAGTAGAACCCAGACCAGCACAAGAGCCCATAGCTGCTCCTGGCTTTAGAATCACAAAGGGCAGAGGCACTCCCAGGCCCCTGAGACTACCTCTGAGAGTTGCTGTGGGTGGGCAGCTCTGGAGGATGCAGTATTCACTGATGCATGCAGAAGTGGAGACTATGTCCTGGAGGGTCTATTAAAGAGGTCAGACTGAGAATTTTCTGTGCTGTGCCAGAGTTTTGGCTGCAGCCACTTTTTCTCTGAGCATCTGGAGAGGCATGGAAAGCCTCCAGAAAAAAAAAAGACACCTAGGAGTCCTGTTTCCACTGAGCTCATCCCCCTAACAGGGTATGGGGCAGTCCTCACAGGCAGGGTTACCTGAGAAACAGTGCTGCAAGCCTCTTCCCCAGAAGACAGGCTGGAAGAACAGGTGAATGACAATCCTATGGATCTTATAAAATGATAAAGTCCCAACACCAGGGAGAATTGTTTATTGAGCTTCAGGTGTGGCTTCACAGCATGTTTATTTTTCAGATATAATTCTCCTTTTTTGCTCTTTCTCATGTTTATTCTTGTATTTTTCTTTTTAACTTTCTTCATTTCAACTAGATGTCTGTATATCGACATGTTTTTCATGGTCGCTTTCTAACTTTATTTTTACACACCTGTATTTTTATACATATATGCTTAATTTTAGCCCCTTTTTTCACTCTATTCAGTCTGACTTTTTATATATAGAAGTTGTACTTTCCTTATAATTTTGGGATGTAGTGTCTTCTATCACACAGACCAAAACACACCCAGGAACATCTGAAACACCCTACTTTGTCCACAGTGAGAGATTATAACCTCTCCTCTTCCCCTCCCCACCTTCTTTTTAATTTTTCAATTTTTTACTTTTATTCCCATGTTTTATTTTGACTTTTTTTTTAATGGTGGTTTCCAATGTCTCCAGGTTTTTATTGCTTGGGTCTTGGTTCATATTTTGGACTCTGCTCATTCACTCAATCACTCCTAGATAGAATGATTAGGAGGAGGAACTCTCAAAAAAGAAATACCAGAGACAATATTCTTTGCCATTAACCTAATAGGTATGGATATGAGCCAGATTTCAGAGATAGAATTCAGGATAGCAATCATGAAGTCAATAGGTGACCTGAAAAAATCATTAGTGAAAATATAGACTTTCTAAGGGCAGAAATGAAATCTAAAAAGGCCAACCTTAAAAATGCTATGAATGAGATGTAGTCTAAACTGGATACTCTAGCAGCCAGGATAAATGAGGCAGAAGAGTGAATCAGTGATCTAGAAGTTAACCTGATAGAAAGGAAGGAAGCTGGAGAAGATAGGGATAGGCAGCTAGTAGCCAATGAAAAATAAATTAAGAGAGATTAACAAGGCCAAGGAAGATTCCAAAATCAAGATTATCCATCCCTGAGTGAGGGGGGTGGAGAGAGAGCTCTAGAAGGTATAATTGAGCAAATCATAACTGAGAACTTCCCTCATCTGGGAAAGGAAACAACCATCTATCTCCAAGAGACAGAGAGGAACAGTCCTCAAATCAATAAAAATAGATCAACACCCCTACATGTAATAGTGAAACTTGCACATCTTTGAGCCAAGGAAGCTATCCTGAGAGAAGCTGGGGGAAGATTTCTTACATATGGCTGGGAGAACATCAAAATAACATCAGACCTATCCACAGAGATCTGGGAAACCAGAAAGTGCTGGCAAGACTAATTCAGGATACTATATGAGAAGAATATGCAACCAAGAATACTTTATCCAGCAAGACTGTCCTTCAAAATGAAAGGAGAGATAAAGAGCTTCCAGGACAGGCAGAAAGTAAAAGAATATGTGACTGTGAAGTCAGCCCTGCATATTAAGGAAGATTTTGTAAGCGAAGTGAAACCTCAAGAGTCACATAGACCAGAAAGAAACAGAAAACCTACCCCAAAAGCCCTTACTTTACAGTCAATACAAAGACACTAAATTAACATCTTTTAATACTTACCTTGAATGTAAATGGGCTGAATGCTCTCATGAAAAGATTCAGTGTTTCAGATTGGATTAAAAAAGCAGGACCCATACATATACTGTCTACAAGAGACTCATTTTAAACCTAGAGACACCTCCAGACTGAAAGTGAGGGGTGGGGAACATTTTATCATGCTAACGGACCTCAGAAGAAAGCTGGGGTAGCAATCCTCATATCAGACAGATTTTAAAACAAAGACTCCAGTAAGACAGGTAGAGGGACACTATAACATACTTTAAAGGTATACCCAACAAGAAGATCTAACAATTGTAAATATCTATGCCCCCAACATGGGAACAGTTATATCAACCAGTTAATAACCAAAATGAATAAACATATGGATAATAATACATTAATAGTAGAAGACCTCAACACTCCACTCATACCAGTGGACAGATCTTTTAAGAGGAGATTAACAAAGAAACAAGAGTTTTGAATGACACACAGGATGAGATGAACTTCATGTATCTATGTAGAAAATTCCATTCTAAACAACAGAATATTCATTCTTGAGTACACAGGGAAATTTATCAGAATAGACCACATACTGGGCCACAAACCAGGTCTCAACTGATACCAAAAGACTGAGATTGTCCCCTGCTTGTTTTCAGACCACAATGCTTTCAAACTGGAGCCTAATAATAATAATAATAATAATAATAATAATTAATAATAATAATTTGTAAGGAACACAAACACTTGGAAGTTAAAGAGCATCCTACTAAAAACTGATTGAGTCAATCAGGAAACTAAAGAAGAACTTAAACACTTCCTTGAAACTAATTAGAATGCACACACATTTGTCCAAAATATATGGGATACTGCAAAGACAGTCACAATAGAGAAATATATAACTATCTACAAAAAGTCCACATTGAATATGATTCTGAATGGGAAAAAACTGAGAGTTTTTCCGTTAAGGTCAGGAACACAGCAGGGATGCACACACTCACCATTATTGTTCAACATAGTACCAGAAGTTCTAACAACAGAATCAGACAACAAAAGAAATAAAAGGCATTCAAATTGGCAAAGAAGTCAAACTCTCTCTTCGCAGATGATATGACACTTTATGTGGGAAACCCAAAAGACTCCACCACCCCCAACTCACTAAAACTCATACAGCAATTCAGTAATCTTGCAGGATACAAAATATATGCACAGAAGTCAGTTACATTTCTATATACTAACAATGTAACTGAAGAAAAATTCAGGAATTGATTCCATTTACAATAGCACAAACCATAAGATACCTAGGAGTAAACCTAACCAGTGAGGTAAAGAATCTATATTCTAGAAACTACAGAAGACTTATGAAAGAAATGGAGGGAGACATAAAGAGATGGAAAAACATTCCATGCCATTGGTTGGGAGAATAAACATGTCCATGCTGCCCAGAGCAATCTACACATTCAATGCAATCCCTATCAAAATACTGTTGACATTTTTCACAGAGCTGGGACAAATAATCCTAAAATTTGTATGGGACCAGAAGAGACCCTGAATTGCTAAGGGAATGTTAAAAAAGAAAACCAAAGCTGGGGACATCATTATGCCCAACTTCAAGCTATATTACAAAACTTTGATCACCAAGACAGCATGGTATTGGCACAGAAACAGACACATAGATCAATGGAACAGAATAGAGACCTCAGAAATGGACCTAAACTCTATGGTCAACTAATCTTCAACAAACCAGGAAAAATATTCAATGGGGGGGAAAAGACAGAGGAATGAAACTGGACCAAACTCTAACACCACACACAAAGATAAACTCAAAATGGATATCCTCAATGTGAGACAGGAATCCATCAAAATCCTAGAGGAGAACATAGGCAGTACCTCTTCTACATTGGCCATAGCAACTTCTTTCAAGACACATCTCTAAAGGCAAGGGAAACAAAAGCAAAAATGAACTTTTGGGACTTAATTGGCATAAAAAGCTTCTGCACAGCAAAGGAAAGAGTCAACAAAACCAAGAGGCAGCCCATGGAATGGGAGAAGATATTTGAAAATGACCCTTCAGATAAAGGAATGATATCCAAGATCTATAAAGAACTTCTCAAACTCTACACCCAAAAAACAAATAATCTAACCAAGAAATGGGCAGAAGACATAAACAGACACTTCTCCAAAGAAGACATACAAATGGCTAACAGACACATGAACAAATGTTCAACATCACTAGCCATCAGGGAAATACAGACCAAAACCACAATGAGACCTCACCTTATACTAGTTAGAATGCCAAAAATTAACAAGACAGCAAACAAGTTTTGGAGAGGATATAGAGATGGGGGGAAGCTCTGACACTGTTAGTGGGAATGTAAGCTGGTGCAGCCACTCTGGAAAACAGCATGGAGGTTCCTCAAGACATTAAAAACAGAACTAACCTATGACCCAGCAATTGCACTACTAGGCATTTACCCAAGGATACAGATGTAGTGAAAAGAAGGGGCACATGCACCCCAATGTTCATAGCAGCAATGTCCACAATAGCCAAACTGTGGAAAGAGCCGAGATGCCCTTCAACAGAAGAATGGGTAAAGAAGATATGATTCATATACACAATGGAACATTGCTCAGCCATCAGAAAGGATGAATACCCACCATTTGCACCAACATGAATGGAACTGGACGGGATTATGCTGAGTGAGTAAGTCAAATAGAGAAAGACAATTTTAACATATGGTTTCACTCATATGTGGAACATAAGGTATAGCGCGAGGACCATTAGGGAAGGGAGGGAAAACTGAATAGAAAGAAATCAGAGGGTGACAAACCATGAGAGATTGCACTCTGGGAAACAAACTGAGGATTACAGAAGGGAGAGGGCTAGGGGGATAGGGTAACCAGGTGATGGCCATTAGGATGGGTACGTGTTGTGATATCACAAGCACTGGGTGTTTTTAAGCAACTAATGAATCATTGAAAACTAACTCAAATACCTTATTTTGTAATTAAGAAAAACAGGTACATGAATAAAAACGGACAGATACATTTATTTATTTTTTTAAAGATTTTTATTTATTTATTTGACAGGCAGAGATCACAAATAGGCAGAGAGGCAGGCAGAGAGAGAGGAAGGGAAGCAGGCTCCTGGCTGAGCAGAGAGCCTGATGCGGGGCTGGATCCCAATACCCTGGGATCATGACCTGAGCTGAAGGCAGAGGCTTTAACCCACTGAGCCACCCAGGCGGCCCTGGACAGATACATTAAAAAAAATTAACCTTGTGTTGAATTAATAGAGGTTGATAGCAATTACCTTGTGTTGACAGGAATATACAAATATGTCCTATATTATGAACATCCTATTATAAGAACCTAAGATGCAAACAAAAGGAAGAATATGAAACTTGATTATTTTATATTACAAAGTCCTGCATATCAAAATTTGGAAGTAAATAACATACTTTTAAGGTACTAACATACTTTTAAATAATGAATAGATCAAAGAATGAATCATAAGAAAGCCAGAAAATACTTGAAACAAAAACTAAAACACAACATACAGTCTATAGCAAAAGGATTGAAAGAGGGGAAATTTAGAGTTATAGAGCATACATTAAAAAATTAGAAAGGTCTCTAATCAATAGCCTAATTTTATAACTTAAGTAAGTGGAAATTTTAAAAAACCCACAGCTAGGTAGAATAAAGATTAGAGCAGAAATAAATGAAATAGAGAAAATCACTGAAGTGAAGAGTCGGTTTTCTCAAAAGATCAATAAAACTGAATAACCTTTAGCTATCCAGACTTAAAAGAGATGACTCAAATTGCAAAACTCAGAAATTAAAATGGGGAATACTACTGATTATACAAAAAGCATAATGAGAGCCCTATAAATAGCTGGATGTCAACAACTTGGATGACCTAGATGAAGTAGGTTCATAGAAACACAAAACCTATCAAGAATGAATCACAAAGATGGAAAACATAAACATACATATAATTAGGGAGGTGATAGATTCAATAATAAAAATCTTCCAATGAAAAGGTCTGTACTTGAATTTACCAAACATTAAAAGATGAGCTAACAGCTTCTCATTTTAACACCTTCTTTTTTTTTTTTTTTTAGATTTTATTTATTTATTTGACAGAGAGATCAAAAGTAGGCAGAGAGGCAGGCGGGGGGAGGGGAGCAGGCTCCCCGCTGAGCAGAGAGCCCGATAGGGGGCTCCATCCCAGGACCCTGAGATCATGACCTGAGCCAAAGGCAGAGGCTTTAACCCACTGAGCCACCCAGGCACCCCACTCAATCTAACACCTTCAAAAATCCTTCTCAAACTTTTACTCAAAAATGAATAGGAAATGGGCCTGGAGTCAAGATGGCGGAGAAGTAGCAGGCTGAGACGACATCAGGCGGCAGGAGATCAGCTAGATAGCCTATCAAACCATTCCGAACACGAACAAATCCAACAGGAGATTGAAGAGAAGAAAAACAACAATTCTAGAAACAGAAAATCGACCACTTTCTGAAAGGTAGGACCAGCGGAGAAGTGAATCCAACGCGACGGGAAGATAGACCCCAGGGGGAGGGGCCGGCTCCCGGCAAGCGGCGGAGCACAAAATCAGGACTTTTAAAAGTCTGCTCCACGGAGGGATATCGCTCCAGAGGCTAAACTGGGGTGAAGACCTCACGGGGACAACGTGGACTCAGGTCCCACGGGGTAACAGAAGGATCGGGGGTGTCTGAGTGTCGCAGAGCTCACAGGTATTAGAGCAGGGAAGCCGGCTGCAGAGACAGAGCCGAGGTTTCCTAGTGGTCTGTGACACGGACCGGTGCTCTGTGGCACGGGCCAGTGCTCTGTGCGAGGGGTCCCCACAAGATCCGGAGAGACTCCGACCCAGGAGAGCTCAGGGATCTACGGGGTTCGGAGACTCCAGGTGGGACTCTGCCAGAGACAGAGACGCTTGGTCACAGGCTGGGTGAGCTCGGAGCGCTCCCAGAAGCCAGTGAGATGGGACTGATGACGCCCGATTTTCTCTGAACGCGGTCTCCAGGCGCACGCGGTCTCCGGGCGCGCACGGTCTCCAGGCGCAAACGTGGGCTGGAGAGACCGGAGGGATTAAACGCTTTTCTATGAAGGCGCACTGAAGACTGGGGCCCCTAGCTCTCGGCTCCTCTGAACCGGAGATTGGGAGGCCGCCATTGTCATTCCCGTCCTCCGGAACTCTACAGAAAGCCTTCAGGGAACAAAAGCTCCTGAAAGCGAACCTGAGAGGATTACTTAGCCCGGCCCCTGGTAAGGGCGGTGCAACTCCGCCTGGGGCAAACACATGAGAATCACTACAACAGGCCCCTCCCCCAGAAGATCAAAGAAATCCAGCCAAGACCAAGTTCACTTAACAAGGAGAACAGCGGATTCTTATCTGGACAAAATGACAAGGCAGAAAAACTCACCACAAAAAAAAGAGCAGGAGACAGGACCGAAGGCTAGGGACCTAATCAATACAGACATTGGTAATATGTCAGATCTGGAATTCAGGATGACGATACTCAAGGTTCTAGCCAGGCTCGAAAAAGGCATGGAAGATATTAGAGAAACCCTGTCAGGAGAAATAAAAGCCCTTTCTGGAGAAATAAAAGAACTAAAGTCTAATCAAGTTCAAATAAAAAAAGCTATTAAGGAGGTGCAATCAAAAATGGAGGCTCTTACTGCTAGGATAAATGAGGCAGAAGACAGAATTAGTGATATAGAAGACCAAATGACAGAGAATAAAGAAGCTGAGCAAAAGAGAGACAAACAACTACTGGGCCACGAGGGGAGAATTCGAGAGATAAGTGATGCCATAAGACGAAACAACATTAGAATAATTGGGATTCCAGAAGAAGAA